>JAWNNP010000307.1:0-12960 GCA_035044805.1 Leucophenga maculata | reverse complement strand
CGGGAAAAGTAATCGTGTTAAGTTTGGTCAAAATCGGAGGGGGCTATGCCCCACCCCCTACACAAGCGATAAACAAAATTCAACATATCTTTGCATCCATCTGAGGTACGGGGACGAAATTTATTACACATGTTAATGGGATCGGAAAACTAATCGTGTTAAGTTTGGTCAATATCGGAGGGGGCTATACCCACCCCTATACAAGCGATACAAAAAAATTCAACATATCTTTGCATCTTTTTGAAGTACATGGATAAAATTTGGTATACATGTTAATGGGATCGGATGAAGTAATCAAGTTAAGACAAGACAATAAAGTTTCATAGTTTAAAAGATAAAAAAAGTTATTTGATTTTTGGGTTTTAAATATAGCTGTAACAAGTAGAGAACTGCTTGGAGTCGAGTAGGAGGAGAATATATTGTGTGTTGAAAATAATTTTTACTGGGCACAGCAGAGCGTGCCGGGTACAGCTAGTATATATATAAATATATATATATATATATAAATATATATATATATATATATATTGTTGGAATCGGCTGCGACCATTCGGAGCCCCAAACTGCCAAATTCTAAGAGTGCGGCCAACGGTGTGTATCGCACCCGCGGCGGCGTCGAGGAATCGTTGCTTCTTAATAGATTGAATATTGCGAGCAGCAAACTTAGCCCAACTTCCTAATTGTAGGCACAAATAGCAGCAACAACTTTGTATTTTTAATTTAATTTATTAAATATAATAATGTATAATATATATATATAATAAAATGTGGTGAAACGGATTAAAGCATGCGCAGCGTCTTTGTCTTCATCTAGTGGCTGACGTCAACAGACTGACCTTAGCGAACTTTCAACAGTTGCCGCTAAGCTCTAAAAAGAATAAATTCCAAAATACGGTAAACTCTATGCGCAGAGTTAACCGTACCAAAAGCTCGTATGTATTCCATTTGAATGCAGTTAATAGCGGCACCGCACTACTCCCTCTCGCTATCGATGATGCGCTCGCTGCGGCGATCAATGACGTCATCGATGCGCTACATATTCCATTTTAATAGGGTATATTAAACATTAAATATTTTTTTTTTTAAATGCTATAAAATGAAAGCTACAAGAGATTTTTTCAAACTATTTTTTTTATTTGAAAGCACAATCCTTCCGGTTAACAGTGGAATATGACTTCATTCATATGGCTGCCACGGCTAGCCATGCAGTACCCAAAACGGTCGGTCCAATTTTTGAGTACATTTTCGACTGTGTGCAGCCCTATCTCTGCTATGGTATCGCGAATGTTGTTCTTCAAAGCTTCAATTGTCTCTGGTTTGTTGGCGTTACATTTATCTTTGACGGCTCCCCACAAATAATAGTCCATAATAGTCCAATAATAGTCGCAGCTCCTTGGTGGCCAACGACATCAGAATTTCGACTGATAATTCGATCTTCAAAAACAGTGCGCAAAAGATCGATTGTAACATTGGCTGTGTGGCACGGAGCGCCTTCCTGTTGAAACCAAATGTCACCAAGGTCCTCATCTTCAATTGTTGTGAACAAAAATTCACTTAACATGGCCTGATAGCGCCCACCATTGACTGTAACCGTCTCACCATTTTCATTTTCAAAGAAAAATGGTCCAAGGGAGCCTTTCGACCAAAATCCACACCAAACAGTCACTCGTAATGGGTGCATCGGCAAATGTTCAATTACGTATGGGTTCTCCGTGCCCCAAATACGACAATTTGGCTTGTTGACATAGCCAAAGATGATTTTTTTCACAAAATCATCATTTCAAGTCGATCGTGAACCCACTTAGCGAAGCGAAAACACAACCATATTCGTTCAGCGGAATAATAATACTAACTTTCTGTCAAATCTGTCATGAGCAATAACCGGTAGTTCAAAAAAAAAAACAAGTAAGGAAATTACAGTCGGGCGTAACCGACTGTAAGAGGCCCTGTACCAGTTCAGGTCGCCTAACAAACACATTAAATGTTTCCCGAGCTTATGACCACTTCCCGTTGTTTGTGGCAACTACCGCAAAATATGTCTCCTTTCCTTTAATTACAACTACATAAATTAAAATTTAAACATAAGTTCAAACAGTCCTCCCGCTGGACGGTTTTTGTTTAGTCGCCCAGTTAACCGACTGTTCCTCGACTCACAGCCATGGAGTGGTCCAAGCAGTTGCAATTGCAAATCAAAAGATAAAAATGAAAAAAGTAAGGGAATTACAGTCGGGCGTAACCGACTGTAAGAGGCCCTGTACCAGTACAGGTCGCCTAACACATTAAATGTTTCCCGAGCTTATGACCAAACTTATGACCACTTTCTTCTGCACGAATAAGTGCCTTATAAAACATTTTTGTATGTATTAAAAGAAAAGGGGGGTCGTTCAAATTCAATTGCTTATAAAATCGTTATTTATTATCCGATTTTGATGAACTTTTTGGATTTTGGCTTGAAGGGACGTTATCTCTACACTGGTTTACTCAATTTTTTTTGAGCCGAAGAAATTTTTTATGGGGAAGGGGGGAGGTGCAAAATTTTAAAATAAACTTGTAAAATTCCGGAGCAGTCCTAGTCGAATGCAAAAAACACGAAGTCTCTATCTATTAACGTTTCAGAGATCCTTTCGTTTATACAGACTGACAGACGGACGGACAGACGGACATGGCTATATCGACTCCTCTATCACTCCTGACCATAATGGGGGTAACTTTGGGGGTCTCCGACCATTATTTCTACCTGTTACATACATTTGCACTAAACCAATAGGCTCTTGTACCTTCGGTACAGGGCCTAAAAACGTTAGATGGCGGACCCGCCTTCCTTTTGTAATCGCCTTTCGATGTAGCGCCGAGAATAATATTTTGCAAGTTTAATATTACTATAATTGGTTTTTCATGCCTTTGTACGATTTTTTGTTAACCCCTCGTATTCTGCTTTGCAGCCCTATGTGTTTCTCTTTTATTAGAACACTTCACAACATATGGACACAAAAAAGTGTCTTGGTGTTTTAAAATCCGTTCATTCGTTTAAAAGTTATTGGGATTCGAAAATTTTGTTGCAAAAAAGTTTGACCCCTGACTTTTAGAAAATATTTTTTTTTATGGAAAAATACAAATATTTACTTAGATTTTTTTAAGTGACTTCCTTTCATGCCACTACATTAATAAAAATTAAAAATGATCAAAATTTCTTTTTCGAAACTGGGGGCAATGCCCCAATCGAATGAGGACTGTTCCACACACATTTAAGCGATAAACTACAAATCCAATTTTTCATAATGTTGCTTTTCTAACAAGTATTTCTCACTCTTCCAAAAAGTCTTACTGGTATTCGGCCTCTGTCAAAAAGTATCGGTACCTGCCTAATTACTATCTCCCGGGTAGAAGTTGTGCAAGTTAATTTAGTTTCCTGGTTGGTAACACTGTCTTTAATTATGATCCCAGTTTTTTCCACTATGTGTACTTACAGCAGTTGTTTAAGTCAGACTAAGCCAGTGTTCGTAGTTATTTGGATATACATTACAGAAATTTTAATTTTCCACTTTTCTTAATGCCACTTTTTGTAGCCTTATGGGATACGTACGAGATTGTATCTGTACAAAATTTCATTCATTTCAATAAACAGCTTTTAAACATTAGTTTTTCCTAAAAATTTATGATTTTAATAATGTTATATGTAGGAATTTTTGTTTGAACGCCTATGCCCCCCAGCCACTCACAGCTTGGCAATGGTCCAAGCGAGTGCAATTGCAAAAATAAAGTGAATTAAAAAAAGGAAAATTACAAATTTATGGAATAGTGATGTGTTAGTACAAAGTTTTTAACAGAGTTTAAAAACAAGTTCTAAGAGAAAAAAGGAGAGAATTTATAGTACAACGAGTTGGACTTGAGTTATTGAGAGCGTAATTTGTTGTACAAAAGGTTCCACATTATTGGCACAAAGTGGCGAGTTGATTCAATAGGGCAATTAGTAAAATGGACTGAAAGAAGTACTGCAATTCATCCTCACCAATTAGAATTTTGTAAAAAAAATCAACAGAGTGCATAGAGCTACGTGATAAAAGTGATAGAAGATCAATTTATTTTAATCTAATATTTTAAGATAGAAGATTTACATTGGCATCCTAATTTCGACAGCGAAACTTTAATTTCCAGCAACATCACGTTGTGGTGCGTTAATACACATCTTAGTCCATGTATAGAGTTAAGATCTAAAAAAGAATTGTGCAATATCTCATCATCTATTTGACGCAAATATATTAGATTTGATATATATGTAAAAAGGGCTCCATGAAAAATAATGTTCACTATAAACAAGAGTTCTGAATCTTTCGAATTGGTACATATCTATAAAAGATACGGGAGAAAAATATTCAGTACAAAGATGGGAAGAGTTTATTTTTTTTTTTTAACTATTTGATGAAGGTGGATGAGTTATAGTGTGTATGTAATTATTATCGGGAATACAAGATAAAAAATGCGGTTGAGTCAGACTTCCATATGAAAGGCAAGACAAGTGGGAAAAAGGGTCCACTTCAAAGAGGGGTGATGTCAAGTCCTAAAAAAGAACAATATTTGCATTTCTCAGAAAACTCAGATGAACAGATTGAAATCTTATGTAAAGAATGGAAAGCTGCGAATTTTTTTTTAATTCAAGCTGCAAATATTTTGATTCGATTGATTATTTGCAACTTTTTGTCAAAATTGGCAGCAAAAGGACAAAATTAGTAGAGACGACAACATTAGTATTGAGTTTCATTTATATTGAATTTCTTTACGGCAAACCAAAACTGTCTGAGAAGTTAAAAAGAAAATTTTCAAAGTTAAAAAGAAACTTATTTATTTTGAAGTATCTTTTTATTATTTTTCGTTGTTCTTAGACTTTTTCATTTATTACTGGTGATACTGCTAATATTATTATGTTTTCATATATTGCATTCCTCGTTGACATTTGTTATTCTCCATCAGTCAAAGTTGCGGTACCCTTTCTATAAAAGCATCAAGAGTTTCAGCTATTTAATAGGAATTATTCATAGTTTCTTTGTACAAAAAAAGTAATTCGTTTTTAAGCTGACGAAGTTGGTAATTATGGAGGTAATGCTAAGATTTTTGAAAAGATCAACTAAAACTTTCTTGCAAGTGCAACCTGTCTGCGGCTCAGCATGCTTTGTAAAATATATAAATGCTTCCAATATTTTAATATAAATAGCACCCCTGGCCAAATGTTTAGAATGTCTTTGCCTCCTCCGACTTTGACCAGGTTGACTTCTCTTGTTTCTGTTAATACGTATACCAAATTTCATTTCTGCACCTTAAATGGATGCAAAGATATGACACATTTTGATTATCGCTTAAAAAGGGAGGTGTGGTTTTGCCTCCTCCGACTTTGACCAAACTTAACAGGTTGACTTCTCTTGATCCTCTTAACACGTATACCTTAAATGTATGCAAAGATATGACATATTTTGATTATCGCTTATATGGGGTGGGGCTTTGGGGCTACCTTAAATGGATGCAAAGATATAAGAAATTTTTATTTTTGCTTATATGGGGGAGGGGCCAGGCCCCTTCCAATTTTGTCAAAACGTAGCCTATGTTCTTTTCCATCGTCTCATCTCTCTCTACACCAAAATTCACACCAAATGGTTAAGCGGTTTTTTCGTAAGAGAGGAACATCTATACATACATCCATACATGGCTACAAACTTTCGCATTTATAATATTAGTTTCACATCCGGTCAAAGGATTGGTGTATAACCAGAAATAAGACAGTGCCATACTTCTTGTTTTGCAATGCATTCGTTATTTTATTAGGCCCTGTACCTAAGGTACAAGAGCCTATTGGTTTTGTGCAAATGTATGTAACAGGTAGACATAATGGTCGGAGACACCCCAAAGTTACCCCCATTATGGTCAGAAGTGATAGAGGAGTCGATATAGCCATGTCCGTCTGTCCATCTGGCCGTCCGTATGAGCGAAAGGATCTCGGAAACGGTGATAGATACAGATTTCGTGTTTTTTGCATTCGACTAGGACTTCTCCGGAATTTTACAAGTTTTTAGAATTTTGCTCCTTCCCCTTCCCCATAAAATCACCCCAAGGCTAAAAATTTCTTCGGAACAAACAAAATTAAGTAAGCCAGTATAGAGACAACTAAGCCAACTAAGTTCATCAAAATCGGATAATAAATGACGATTTTATAAGCAATTGAATTTGAACGACCTATGATACTTCATACATAAAAAAAGGTTTTATCTCGTGTAGTGAGAAATGGTCATAAGCTTGGTCTTAAGCTAGGGAAACATTTAATGTGTTTGTTAGGCGACCTGTACTGGTACAGGGCCTCTTACAGTCGGTTACGCCCGACTGTAATTTTTTTACTTGTTTTTGCCTTTTTAAATTTTTGTTTTGAAGTTATATTTTTAAAAAAAGGAAAAAAATTAATTATTGAATTGTATTGTCATACTACATCAAGATCTACTAAATGCAAGAAGACTCACTACTGGATTCTTCACCTGTTCAGCAAGAAGATGCATCTAGGGCGTGGTTGTCAAATTGTTGTGAGGGTCTTTTTGTTCCGTTGATATTGTGTTGTGCGTATGCAAAGTACAACAGCACATTTGCTTCATGGACACAGCATCCCACAACTAACTAACACCAGCTTACATTGGAAGAACAAACAATTGGTTTTATTCCAAAGTTATGCTTAATCCATAAGTTGAAAAGTTTTGTTGAGATATGCCAAGATGAAATCTGTACTCTGATTTTGGATCCCTCATGTCTGTGAATGAAAAGAGAGTACACACCATCATATGATAAATGTCCATCTGTGTAAGACCTGACCTGCTTAATCTAATACATGCACAGTGTTAATAACGTTAACATAAGTTCCATCAGCTACGAGATGGAATTATTCGCAAACAGGGATTAAGCTACGGTCGTTATATGCTTATTGATAACTTCCTCTCGTGAAATATGTCCATTCCCAAGATATCGCGGAAGAAAACATTTACGTAGAGCTTTTCCAGCAGTTGTAAAAGAAAAATTGGTAGATATACCAATGTTTCTTTAACTCATTGCAAAAAGAGTAGACAAAATGGAATGGAAAAAAACTGTACGCAATTTCATAAGACACTTTCGCGGAGAAAGATGTGCAGTATTGCGATTATGTCTTCTTGGACAAATTCAACAACATGATCAAATCTGATTTTAAGTTAAACCTGTTAGTCGAAAGCATAATTTCATTGGCATTTAGAACAGAAAATGTTAATAATTCCATCATATTTACCGCAATGTCAGTCAAAAATTCTTCTTGACTGATTCGCATGACGTCTTGAAATTGGTACCCTAATATTTTTAACTTCTACATTACACGAAGGACAAAGAGGCAGTTTAGGCATTTTCAAATTTGTCGATCATGACAACAATTTAATTGACACTTAATCTGCTTTAGAGTTGCTATACTTTAAACTTTCTATCAATATGGATTGGTCTAGAAATTATATCGAAAACACCATGTCTCTTTACCACTCAGAGGAATATTCAAAGTTTTAGTAATATTTAGACACTTTAATCAATTCTGCAATATTAAGCCCAAAGCCATTTTCCATTCCATTTTCAAATATCGCAATGACTCATTTTTAAAGAATTCACAGAATTTTTTAAATTTACAAATTTAGGATCCTTTGTCATCCAATATATTTTATCGACCTTCCTTGACCTTTAACCATAGTAAACGACAAAGAATTGTAACCATACACTTCACTTCATAAAATTAAAAGTTTCTGCAAGAGTTCTACCAAGTTTTAATGAGAACATAATATTGATTTTTTTCATTTGTTGATCAACCAGTTGACATTAAGCTTAGCCTGGAAATAAGTAAAGTAAATAGATATTAATGTATCGAACCTTTCTATTGAGCTCAAATTAATTAATTATTAATACTAATTTTCAGTAGCGACACTTGCACAACATAATCCAAACCGCTGTATTTCAATGCATTACAATACGGACAAACGATTGACATTTCTCCAATTGTTACTGATTTGTCAGCAGTAAATCGATTTCCGGATGCTGCTCTTCCAAGTTTACAGGAGTGCCACGTCGTGCTCTTTGTTTGATGTGCACGAACTTGTTGCATTCTAAGCCTATACGCTTTATTGTCAGTAACTCTTAAGTGTCGGACTAGAGTTCAAAGTGATCGGACGTGTCGCGCATAACAATTAAATAATAATAAATAACAAACAGTTAATTTTGGGTGCTTAGCGCATTGCAAATCTCGCTGCGTTCTATTTTTAGACACTGGTCCGCTAGTGTCTGTAAATTGTTTTTGCACCGTCTAACGGCGGTGTTGTTGCTGAGATAAGTACAGCTGCAGTTGTTCTTGTGATTAGTGCGCTTGCCCAACGGGCAAGCTTAAGGCCTGCGGGCTTTGTTTTCGGTTAGTCGATTATTTGCAAACATGCAAGAAAAAACTTCGCAACTAACTGAAGAAATGAGTAATACGCTGAATAGCAAAATAAATGAGAAGCTTCAATGCAACTCCCAGGAAAAGTACATAATGCGGTCAGCGCCAATGAAATATCCACAAAAGCAGCGACACTGCCCACTAGAACTGCTGTAAGCGATATTCAAATCATAACAGCTACCAGCGTCTGCAACCAAGTCGCCAATTTAGTGTCATGTGGTGTAAACACTCAGCGCTTTCAAAAAATCAAGAGGAAGACGGCTATTGCGTCGCCTAAATTACTAAGAAAAAAATGCAATGTTGGCGAGGTTAATGCGGGGAAAACTGCCGCCCTGCAACCCAGCTATAGTGGTAATGCTAACAGGTTCAGTCTGCTGGCTGAGACCCTAAACAGCGAGGATATGGACCTCGAAAGTAACATCAGCGCTGACCTTTGCGAGCTCCCAAGCACCAGTCATCAAGCTGCTATGTCACACGCGCGTGCCGCAAAAGAGCCTTCAATCAGCGCCAAAGCGCCGCCTAAGCCACCGCCAATAGTTATGGAAGGCGTGGAGGATATAAATTTGCTATTGCAGTGCATCAGCAATGTAACTGATGTTACCAAGGTCGAGGCTAGGGCCTCACTAGGCGGAGTCATGCGACTCTATGCAGCCAATGCTGACACTTTCCGCAGCCTTGTAAACTGGCTGGAGGCCGAAAACTATGAATTTCACTGCTACCAGTTAAAAGAAGACCGGCCATATAGGGTTTGCGTAAGGGCTTGCATCACAGTACGCTGCACAGCAAGATTAGGGACGAGCTGGAGAAGATGGGGCATAAGTTGATAGATGCGCATTCAGCTAGGCAGCGCAGCGAGCCAGGTAGCCCGGACGCCAAGCCAGTAAACATGTTCTTTTTGAACATTGCCCCTGCGGCCAACAATAAGGAAATACTGGCCATTAAGACCTTGTGCCGCATGCGGGTCAAGGTTGAAACACTCCGCAAACGCACCGCCATTGTGCAGTGCCATCGCTGCCAACAGTTTGGACATTCGGCTAAATACTGCCGTAAGCGCACATTTGCGTGAAATGTGCCGGTGAGCACCCTGCCGTTAACTGTACACGTCCCCTGAGTGAGAGGTGTACGTGCTACAACTGTGGGGAGCAGCACCCGGCTAACTATTCCGGATGCAGCAAGTACCAAGCGTACTTGGAACGCTCCGACCGAGGCGTGGTGTGGGAGCCAGAAACACATCGACCACACGAACTGAGGCACGCACACCCACAATAGGCCGGCAGACAGCCGCTCCTGGACATGGCATGTCTTATGCTGATGTAGCAAGAGGGGTCGAGCAGCCGAAGCAGCAACACCAACAGCTGCAACAGCAACACCACAGCAGCAACAACAACCACAACAACAGCAGCTGCATCAGCAGAGGCCAAGACAGCGCAGTGATAGAAGCCGGAGCCGACGAGGAATTCGTGACGCAGCTCAGTACCCGCTACTGGATGGCAATAGCATTGAAGCCATTCTGCGGTCGCTAAACGAAAACATCAATTCTCTTCGCATGGTCCAAGAAAAACAGATGGACATGATGATGATGATGCTGCAGCAGCGGCAACAGACACAGCAGCAGGGGCAAATTCTCAATTTGCTCACTGCGCTCCAAGCGCAGCAGGCGCCAAAGTAATGCCACTGCGTATCCTAATGTGGAACGCCGATGGCGTATTCACTAAGATGTCGGAGCTTGAGTGTTTCGTGCGGCGACACGAGGTGGATGTTGTTCTGCTTAGCGAGACCCATTGCCGAGGTGATTGTGCACCAAAGATATATGGTTTCGAGGCCTATCCTGCCAACGACCCAAGTGTGGGCAACGCCAGAGGAGGAGCAGCGATCATGGTTAGGTCAACACTGATGCACTTTCCTTTAAGACCTGTTGCCACAGAGAAAGTGCAGCTGGCTTCAGCAGCCATCCATACTGTGCTCGGTGTGATAAACTTTGGAGCAGTTTACTGTCCTCCGCGGTACGTGTGGACAACTGAAGAGTTCTCCACTATACTGGAACAACATCACTCCAAATATCTAGTGGCTGGAGACTGGAACGCGTCACACTGGCTCTGGGGAGCGGGTAGAAATAACCAAAGAGGTCGTGCACTAGCAGAACTAGTCCTGAACACAGATGTGAACACTTTGGCAACGGGCGGGCCAACGAGGTATCCTTATGGTAGGAGAGGCACCCCAAGTTGCATTGACTTCGCTCTGACGAAAGGCATTCTCGGGATCCATGCTGACATACAGTCTGTCGTTGAGCTAAGCTCCGACCATTTGCCACTTATTATCACGCTGGATGCCGCAGCGATGGCATATCCTGCAGCTGAACGACTGATAACCAAGTACACAAACTTGGAAATCTTTTAAGAGCAGCTGGAGCGATCGCTGCACCTCAATATTGAAATTAAGTCAGGCGAAGACATTGAGGATGCCATTGACCTGTTCGTCGGCAAAGTGCAATCGGCAGCCTCGATTGCTACGAACAAACCGCCTCCGAGGCCTGCAGCATCAGGAATACCGCTCACGCATGAGATTCGTCAACTTATAGCCGAAAAACGACGTCTCCGGACAAGGTGGATGCGATCCCGCCAGCCCGATGCGGTCCGGCGGTGGGTTCGACGCCAGGCTTGCCAACACTAGCACAGACAGCAATGCGACGCACTCGCTCTGGAGCGCAACACGTGCCATTAAAAGGAGGTGCATCAGGAAGGCGTCACTGGCGGATGCGAACGGTATATGGTGTCGGACCGATCGGGAACAGGCTGAGGTGTTTGCTAAACACCTAGCCGAGCGTTTCAAGCCGATCGAACTAGCTGGTGAGCAGGAAGTAGAAAAGACTCGTGAGTGCCTTTCCCAAGCGCTCTAAATGGATCTGCCCATCAAGCCCTTCGCCCCAAGCGAGATAGCTGAGGTAATTGGCCGCCACAGCTTAAACAGAGCGCCAGGCCACGATGTAATTTGCAATGCCACTCTGAAGGCACTATCTCGTCATGCAATCCTCTACATAGCGTTGATCTTCAACGCTATTGTGAAGTTGCAATACTTTCCTGCACAGTGGAAGTTCGGATTAATTTCCATGATCCATAAAGCTGGCAAGCCGGAAACGGACCCTGTGTCCTACCGGCCGATTAGTCTCCTCCCTTCGATCTCGAAGGTGTTTGAGAGACTAATTGCTGCCCGGATTGTCAGGATCATGGAATCTCAGGAAATTCTTCCTGAACACCAGTTTGGGTTCCGAGCTGGCCACAGCACTGTTGAACAACTCCATCGCATCATCGACCAAGTACTGCAGGCGTTCAACAATAAAGAGTATTGTAACGCACTTTTCTTGGATATCAAAGAAGCATTTGGTCGGATATGGCACATAGGCCTACTGGCAAAAGGATAAACTGCCTGAAACATACTTTAGCCTACTGCAGTCATACCTAGAAGGAAGGCAGTTTGCGGTCCGCTTCCATTCGGCAATATCTGCGAAATATAATGTGGAAGCAGGTGTTCCACAAGGAAGCGTGCTGGGCCCGCTATTATACTGCTTGTACACGGCTGACATGCCGCAGCCAGACGAAAGCCTGGGTATCGATCCAGATAGAATGATGTTGGCTACATTCGCGGATGACGTCTGTGTGACGTACAGATCATCCTGCGAATACGAAGCAACTGACGGCATACAAGAATACGCCGCAATGTTCGCGCTATGGGCGAGGCGCTGGAACATTAGCATAAGCAGCCACAAGTCGGCCAATGTCTGCTTCACGCTAAGACGCAACACGCCGCCGGCAGTATTCGTAGAAGAGGTACCCGTACAGCGGACTGTTACTGCCAAACACCTTGGTATCATTCTGGACCGCAGGCTTACATTTGCTGCCCACATTACAGCTATAAAGTCTCGCGTAAAAGCTGCTGTGGCCAAACACTACTGGCTTCTCAATGCGCGCAGTAAGTTGCCACTTAGGAACAAAGTTACTATCTACAAACAGACCATTGCGCCGATCTGGAAATATGTCTGTCCAATCTGGGGTATAGCGAGTGACAGCCAAATCAATAGACTACAAGCTACCGAAAATATAGTCACTAGACAAATCACTGGTTGTGAGTGGTTTATTCGAAACACTCTGCTGCACAAAGACTTAAATTTGGACACAGTCTGGGAGCAGATAAATTTCCACTCCAGTCGGTATAACTCCAGGTTGGAACGCCATAGAAACCGTTTGGCCAATGATTTGTCAAGGGTCCGACCACTGCAACGACTTAAAAGGCGCCAGCCAAGAGACCTTATACTGCGCAACCCCAGAGCCAGGTCAACCAGATAACGGCGGATACACTCGCCCTCACCGAACACCCAATAAAATGTACATACGTAATATTAAATTATAAATAACATTAATTTTAATTTTAATATTATGCCGGCGCGCCCTCTTGGGCTGAAATCATAGTTAAAAAGGTCATAAAAGGGTTAAAGACCA
>JAWNNP010000305.1:0-19648 GCA_035044805.1 Leucophenga maculata | reverse complement strand
GATGATGGAGAATTTCAACTTCAATGTTCGAAAAACACAGCAAAAAACAACGTTAGCCTGGAGATCTGGTGAGGAATCAAATATATGCTATTTTGGACTGAGCAAGCAAATTATAATATATAAAAAAAGCACACTCTCGAAAGACGAAAAACACCATATATAAGACGCTGATTCTCCTGGTCTTACTGTATGGTGTAGAGATATGGACCGTGATTGAGTTAGACGAAGCGGTGTTGAAAATCTTTGAGAGGACGAGGCCACGAGTTTAGGTCCCGTATGAACTGCGAGCTGTACGAGCTATTCGATGAGGTTGGTATAGTCCAGCGCATAATGTTCCAGCGGCTGCACTGGGCTGGTGCAGACTCATCTTATTCGAATGGATGAAAGAGCTCCAGCACGCATGGTTTACATGGGGGGCCCAAACTTGATTGGAGGACGTTGAAATAAAGAAAGAGTAGGATGTTAAGGTGTTGAAATCTGGTGCATTTAACTACAATGTTCCGACCTGCGGTGAAATCGATTAGCCTCTCTCCATTATTGGAGGTAGTGTCGTGAAGGCTTAATTTTCCGACGGTTGGGCCAAAGATTCCTTTCTTCCCAATCTTGGCATTGAAATCGCCAAACACGATTTTGACATCGCTGTCTTGGGAGAGCGCTCGTACAGACGTTCCGGGCGCTCGTAGAATTCGTCAAATCAAATCAGGCTAATATAAAAGTATTTAGCCTTGATGCGTATCGCGGCAAGACGCTCGTCAACAGGCATGAACCTAGAGACGAGGCCACGTAGTGTGCCTACTCACCACGAAACCAAACCACAAATTCGTGCTTACTCGCATGGCAGCTGTAGTAGATGTCACAGGAGGCTTTTTTAGAGCAACCCTGTCCTATCTATCGGATTTCTTGGATTGCGGTGATGTCAGCCTTGCATCTTTCGAGGACATCAACCAGCTGGATATTTGCACCATCCCAATTAAGGGTGCGGACATTCCAGGTGCATATGCTTAATTCGTGATCCTTATATCGTTTGCGGGAGTCGTCATCATAGTGTTCCTTCCGAGCCTTCCTATTCGTATTCATTGGGGGTTTAATTTTTTAAAGTGGCGGGTCCCAAGCCCAGCGCACCAACCCTTTATTAAAGGAGAGGGGGCCCCTTCGCCTTCTCACGTTAGCTCACCTCTGAACTGGTGTTCAGAAGCTTCCCAGGAGATACGTGTTCTAGCGGACGTGTGAGTTGCTTGGACCGTGTGAACAACTTTTCTCACAATGTGAACTTGAGCAAACGAGTCCCAATCTCCCTAAAGAATTGAAATATAAACCAAAAATATGTGGCTTCTATTAAATACAGTAAACATATATCTGTCCGTCTGTCTACAGACATTATATAGTGTAATAAGTCACTCATTTTTATAGATCACATTCAGGGAGATCCGATAGTATAACTATGTTAATTTTGTTTGACTTCGCGTCCTAAGAATTATTTTTTTCGAAAACTAATTGTATGTGATTCAAAGCTCGTTATGCTCTGACTTATGTCATTAACATACAACAATGTCATAAATTTATTTTCAATTCCCAGCACGTTAGGCAACCTAATGACATTTAGCTAATTTATTTGATCCACAAATACATTCAAGTAGAAGAGGAATCATAAAGTGCTTTGTTATTAGGTCAACTGTGCACTTCATATCTGTTTATGCTTTTGCAATCAACAATCCATCATTCGGATGTATCCAAGCACTCAAGTAAATTTAGTAACCTTTGGGAATATGATATTGATTGCAGTCTAATTTCTATTAAACTGTTTTCAATTTACTGGATTTTCTATTCTTGTTTGTAGTGTTCTGCTTGTCTTAGATATTATTTTGCTGGAATGAAAGTTCCAAGTTGTAAAGCTTTATAAAATAGTTCTCAAGTGGCTGCAGCTACAGGAGTTATCATTTTGTATACTCTTATGTAGATATAACTTTAAAGTCAACCAAAGCGTAGTGTCTAAAAAATTTTTCTACAAACTTCTCGGTCCCTCTTCCACCTTGCTGTATTTGAATCATATAAAAATCTTTTTAATTGCAGAATACTTCTTTGATGATGTTTTATTTTAAGTCCATACTTATGTCCATTATGTGTTAGCTGAAGTCTACAAATCTTATCGCGCTCGATTGTTAATTTAAATATCCGTTGTTGATAATACTGGTAATTTTGGTCAGCCTACCAATTTGCCCTTGGTTCCCTTGTGATGGCGTATAAGAACAGAAGTTTGCAGTTGCACGTCGTTGAAACTGTCCAAGCTGCTGCAGCTAGGGGAGCAGTTGTTGATGCTGTCATTAACCTCAATTTATTTTGCGCATTTCATTGCAAAAGGGCTGTAACTTGTAGGTAGAATAAAGATAAGTGAGCACAAAACATAGCACACAATAAAAAAGGAGGGAAGAAAGACAATGGCCAAACTCCTGACACTCCGTGTTCTTAACTGCCGACATAGTGACATAGTAGACAATTTGTGAACATACCAAGTGAACGAATTTTTTGTCGCCTAATGGATGGCTTGCACAGATAGAGTTGATAGGCGACAAGATGAAAGGATGTAAGTTGGCAGATAAACAAAAGCAAGTAAAAACATTTGCACGCAGCCCATTTGGTAGTGGGCCGAGCCCCGAATTCGGAAATGAGCAAAAGTCGAGTTAATGCCGCATGTTGTTGTGTTTGCGGTCTTTGCTGTTTTTGGTTTTAATTGAAAAGTGCATAGAAGGCAGCCAAGTTGTGATGCTTGGCTTGTGGTAAAATGTTTTTAGAAAACAATTATGAAAAGAGAAATTGATTATAATGTTCAAACAAAGAAAAAAGGTGCACTCGTGTGTATTCGACTACGATATACTTTGCACACAGGCTAAGAGTTTTTAAATGAATCAGATATTTGTTTTTGGATCATATTCTTAATAGTCCATTTTATTGCTCTTGTTTGGCAGTTACTATATTTTGATTAAATATAATAATTCTTTTAGAGGTTTGCAATTGCATTTTTTATTAGGCGGATTTGTTTTGTTGAGCGCCAATAATATTTACTCTCCATGTCTCCTTCGTAGGTTAATTGAGGTAAGTCGGTAGTAACTATTCGTAAAGTAACAAACTTTCCATTGGTACCAACATCGATTGGCATTTGTATATCACTCATTGAATATGCCCGGTGTTTGCATTGCTTCCTACTTTTAACTTTAGTTTGTTAAATGCGCTACTTTAAGACAAGCCCTGCAACATTATGTGTAGTACTGCCCCTGAATCGTTGTCTGTCAGGTAAAATAAAACCAATTTATATGTTTTCATCCCCAAAAGCAAAGTGCGTCATAACTTTGTATCCCTTTGTGAAATAGGCTGGAAGCTGTTATAAAAAACCAGAAGCATCACCCAAATTATAATTTCAAGAATCCCTTCCATACAAAAATAATAATAATATTGCTCGTTTATACAGTCCATTCGCTGTTCTTACATCAACGACGCGAATAAATTTATCTGGACCTTCATATAAACAATTTAATTGACAATTCGCCCCATAGGCCATTGCATGACAGGCACGTTGCCTTCTTTAAGTAACACAAGATCTCCTTTTTCAATGTTAACGGGTGATCTCTTCCATTTTTGTCTTTGTCGAAGTTTTTGCAGATATTCCTGTGACCAGAATATATGCTTCAGTTTTGATACTAGATCCCACCTTTGAGCCAAAGTTTTGGTTTGTTGCGATGGTTCGTTGTGTACTTGAGCAAAATGGCTGTTTTTAATTCTTGCAACTAATATTTTGCTCCATTTTATAGTGGACCGAAAACGGTCCACAATAATCCACTCCAGAGTTGAAGAATGGTCGCGCCTGAGTGATTCGTAATGAAGGTAAGTTAGCCATTATTTGGTGGAACATTCGAGGATTCGTCCTTGTACATTTTATCGCAGTTGTGCACTATGTTGCGTGCTGATGTTTTGCCTTTAAGTAGCCATAATTTTTGCCGAGCTATTGCTAATAGCGTATGTATACCACAATGCATTCAGGGAGCCGTCGAAGTATCATTTTGACAATTGGATCGTAAGAAGGAATGTTTTTATGGTGAACTTTTTTCATATGCGCAAAATATACATATTCCGTCATGTAGTTTATGTAGCTGGCTTGAATTTCCGGACTACGAATAGCTTCTTTTCCAAAGCAAGAAATCGTTTCGTTGCCAGCTCTTTTGGTTATCCTAGAGTCGAGTTTTTATCTGCGAATGGTAGCCGGACAATAAACTTCCCATCTGATGCCCTTTGCAAGTTCTGCAAAAAATGTTTTTCACACCGCTTTTCATTAGGAGATCAAGTTGGTTCTGCTGCATCCAAGTTGTCAAGCTTTCAAAAGCGTTCAATAGAACTGTAAGTCTCACTTGCTGTTAAATTGATTTCGATGTGTTCGACGTGTGGACCTTGCCCGCTACAATCCATCCAAATTCACAGTTTTGGAGTTTTGGTAATTTTGCATTTATTTGAATTTGCTCTGAACGCATGAGAGCAAAATAATGTTCTGCACCAAGAAGCAAGTCTTTCCTTCCCTTGTTGTGAAATCATTGTATTTTGATTTTACAATAATATTGACTCGTGATTTAACTGATTTTGGGTTACCACCAATGTGTAAAGACGAGTCAAATAACTTAAACGAAAGTTTTTTGACTAGACTATCTGAAATCAAGTAAAGCTCGTAAATTGCAGGATTGTCCATTGTTTTCCTAAACCGGTCCACGAGCTGTGGCTAAGAGAACATAGTCCTTGCGGTTTCCATTAGTAGAGGCCACTGTCTTCGATGTGTTATGTTTTTTGTCACATTTGTTGCAAGTGCGCCACGTGCACTGTTTTGCTGAATGATTCAGTGTCAAACAATTTACACAGAGATTTTTTTTGAGCCCATTTCAGACGTTCTAGAGCGGATTTCATGAGTAATTCTTCACATTGAAATAGCTGGTGTTTTTGTTAATCGCAATGAAAACATGTAGATAAATTTTCTGTGGAAGTAGCAGCACAAGTTTTTTCTCTCTGTCCTTGCTGTCTACCAATAGCTTCCAGTGCAAGAAAACGTTGCTCCGAAAATGCCACAACTTAACTGATTGGTTGCAATTCTCTTGTATTCTGTATAGGCTCGACTGACTCTGACTCTGTATGAACAGAGTCAGAGTCTGTCGATCCAATTTTTTGGTTACTGTACATAAAAGAATAGGATCCCAAGTTTCCGGATCAATGCGGCTAAACTCTCTTAAATCTTATCATAAAAATGTTTTATGGATACTGAATCGTTTACTACAGTACCTTGATCCAAAAACTCATGAAGTATTGCTGTGCTTAAAACTCTTCTGTTATTGAACCCGTCTTGCAGCATAGTCCAAACTGTTTCGTAGTTGATCTCAGTCAACGCAAAATGGCAAATTAATCTTTCTGCTACTCCCGAAAGATTAGTTTTCAAATACCACATCTTTTGAATGATGGGTAATGACGATTAATGAATCAATGTTTTGATGATATAAAACTTTTGCCATTTCATATAATTTCCATCGAATATTGGAATGGAAATCTTTGGCAATTGGGCTATGGCTGGAGTCAAATCAAATTTCGTTATTGCACAAGCCGTTTCTCTGTCGATTGCTAATTTAAAATTCGCAACAGCTGTCTCGGCAGTGATAAATTCCTCATGTTCTATCCTAACAGCATTGGTCCAATGAAATCTCTGTGGATTTCAAAATGCAATTTGGAAATTTTATTCCAATATTCATGCAGTGTATTTTTCAAATGTGTGCGTTTTGCTGATGTAATTAGGCTGATCATCCGTGACAATGCCTCCAAATATGCATTTTGTTGCCTTATAAGACGCCGAATTTTTTTCTTTTTATCCGCTGGTCACCATGGTTTCCAAATGAAGTTTTGAAATATTCTTGTAGAACTCCTCGTTTATCTTGCTAGAGAGGGTTCCTATTATTGAGAAATAATTTGTCTCAAAATAGTTGTGGCTCTCACCCTGCAGCTTGAATATTTTTGCTTTTATGTTGCTGTTGTCTGATCCTGTGAAGGAGATAAAATAGTTTCTTACTTACTACGAAAGCGCACACAAATTCGTGCTTACTATCATGGTAGCTACAGAAGATGTCACAGGATTCAGAGACCCCATATTATTATTTGTTTGTTACCAACTCACGGTTAGCTCACATCCCAACGGCTTTTAAGAGGTAATTCCAGTGAGCTGTTTGGACCGTTTGCAAAAGAATTATTGTTGGCCACTCTCAAGTGAATGGCGGACAAAAACTTTTCTCTCAATGTGAACTTGTGCAAATGATTCCATTTCTTATACAATGAGTGCAGGGTATTAAAACCATAAACCAGATGTGTCCAAAATATAAACAAACTCCAAATTTAATAAACTTAAGGATACAGGTACTTAGTATACTGCTACAACTTGCTTACATACCCAAGGATATATAAAGCCGAACATTTTGTTGTATGTTTGCTGTGAAACTCAACTTTTTGTGCTGATAGTTCTCTGGTGCTTTGTACCGCAACAAAATATCGTCGTATAAGCCAGCAACGCAGTCATATGCTGGCCGAAATAAATTGAAGTTGCTAACCCAAGACGACGACACATGTACATTGTACATACAACACTGAATATTTCAACTCCAAAAACGACAAAATATAAATTAAATAAGAAAATTATAGTCGGGCGTAACCGACTGTAATAGGCCCTGCACCAGTACAGGACGACGCTTGAATTAGCTGCAAAACAAAAATAATAATAATAAAAATAGTGTGGACGAAAAGTATTTGCTCCTCCCACTTCTCGCTGTATGAAAAGAAAAATGGAGGACGGAAGTATCATAGGTCGGTCAAATTCAATTGCTCATAAAATCGTCATTTATTATCCGATTTTGATGACATTTTTGGATTTTTGCTAAGAGGGTCGTTATCTCTATACTGTCATACTTTTTACGCTGACAAAATTTTTAGCCTTGATGGTGATTTTTCCAAGTTTCCGAGTTCCTTTCGTTCATACGGGCGGACATGGCTATATCGACTCCTCTGTCGCTCCTGACCATAATGGGGGTTATTTTGGGGGTCTCCGAACATTTTTTCTACCTGTTACAAACATTTGCACAAAACCAATAGGCTCTTGTACCTTCGGTACAGGTCCTAAAAAGAAAACTATTTCTGTGCCATTCTGTTTTATGCAGCAAAAAGTAGAGGTAGCAGTTGAGCAGATAAAAATACTGCAAACGCTTTGAGTTAGAAGAAAACTTCTTCTGTCGGCTGCCCACAAAACCGCAAACATTTAGCGCCGGTGCTATTGCACTTCAAAGTGCCCTAATGTATGCAACACCACTACATATTGCACAGCAAAGCAACCTATAAAGGGTGTTTCATTTCATCAGTTTTCAATTGTTACCATCTTGCAACCCCTAAAAGATTCTTGGAACTCTTTTGTCAGAAATGTGCAGTATGCTTTGTCAAGTCATCAGATGTTTAATTAAAAACATTTACAAAATATCACTGTTTGTTGTAGTTTTTAGATTGACGACTTGAACTTATGACATTTATAACAAAAAGTATACGAAAAAGTGGGCTAAGGGGAAAGAGTCCGCATGGGCTTACATATGAAAGATTCTCTATTTTCGAAAACGATTAAAATCTTGATGAAATTTAGTTTTGAAACTTTCAATTCGCAGATAAAAACACTTTTATTTCTATATGTAGATTTGTTATACTTGCCAAACTTTTATCACCTTGTATCTGCGTACTGTGCATATTATGTCCATGGTTCGTTTACAATGTTTGCTGTTTAAAACTTCAAGATTGTCTTTGTGAGTGCATCATTAATTTTAATTTGTGTAGTTAAGCCACTGTCATCGTCGGTTGTAAAAACCAGCAGGCATAAGTCGCACACTTAGTCACAGTTTGTCACTCAGCTACGATGGACACTTGGCTATTAGCAGACCAAGCTTGTATTAACTTAGGGCTGTTTGAGTTGTTCTAGTAATAATCTCTCATAATTAAGTCAGAAAAAAAACAAGTAAGAAAATCACAGTCGGGCGTAACCGACTGTAAGAGGCCCTGTACCAGTGCAGGTCGCCTAACAAACACATTAAATGTTCCCCTAGCTTATGACCAAACACATGACCACTTCTCTCTGCACGACTAAGTGCCTTTTAAAACATTTTTTTATGTATGAAACGAAAAGGGGGGTCGCTCAAATTCAATTGCTTATAAAATCGTCATTTATTATCCGATTTTGATGAACTTTTCGGATTTTTGCTAAGAAGGACGATATCTCTATACTGGCATACTTACTTTTTTTTGTGCCGAAGAAATTTTTACTCTTGGGGGTGATTTTATGGGGAAGGGGGGGGAGGGGCAAGTTTTTAAAATAAACTTGTAAAATTTCGGAGCAGTCCTAGTCGAATGCATACAACACGAAGTCTCTATCTATTACCGTTTCCGAGATCCTTTCGTTCATACGGACGGCCAGACGGACAGACGGACATGTCTACATCGACTCCTCTATCGCTCCTGACCATAATGGGGGTAACTTTGGGGGGTCTCCGATTATTATTTCTACCTGTTACATACATTTGCACAAAACCAATAGGCTCTTGTACCTTCGGTACAGGGCCTAACAATGAATTTCGAAGTCAACCTTGAGATATGACGTAACTGTAATAAATTTAAATTAATTTATTCCTTCAAGTCATCGAATAACTCGGATCGTAGATGGACGTCAAAGCTCGTTCGTCCGAATTAATTCTGCCTTTTTATCTTTTTTGCAAGCCCGTGATAAACTGCTCTTCTTTCATTTGCATTTGCATTTAACAAAATTGAAACCATGGTCCGCCCAAATAGGTTTTTTCTATTAGGTAAAAGCCTAAAAATGGAGAAAAAAACGACAGTACCAAAAACTTTTAATACATTGTCCTGAACTTTCAGAAAGTGATAAGCAAAATCCAAAATTTTACACACTTTCAGCAAAAAAAAACTTCGTTTTTCAGCGTCCAAATGGCTATTAACCTTCTCTTAAAAGACGTGGTGTATATCGCAACTCTTCGTGATGGTACCCTGATCATGCAATGCTGCCAGGTGTTTGTAAAATATCGTGAAAACTTCACGAAATATTAAATTTCGTGAATGGTTAAGTATACGATGCATTTGTTCTGGAAGGAGAACTTACTTCTACTGCACAGGATTCAGTTCATGTTGCGCACCCTGCTCCGGCAAGTCGCCACCTTGTGGCCCTTGAAAATAAGCCACCTTTCCAGATTAAGGCCCTTGTATACATCTTTTGCTGGCTATTCCAAGGAGATATGCATTGGTGGAGACTGCTCGCGATGGGAAGTAAAGCATATGTGAACGTTTTTCCTACCGTTGAGCTTCACTTTCCACCTGTTGGCCCATTCAGCGACAGCATCTTCGTACGTCTGTACGATATCGGCAGCCACCCGCAGAGGCTTCCATGCATTCCAAAGCAGGAATGTGTCTGGAGCTTCAATCTAAGTGACACCAAAACCAAGCATATCTGCTGTATATATTGACAAGGAGAGTCTCTTAGCATCTGCCTTTTGCTAACTCGAAGGTCAGAAATCGCTCTTTGAGGTGTGCTGTAAAGGCAGCCAGCTCTTGCTCAGAGCGGGACCAGTTGTCAATAGCGTTTTTGTTGGAAGCAAGTCCAATGGGATATCGTCTAATATTTAAAGTGACCTTTCATAGGTAAATGTTTGCATGTGATTCGGTGTCCATATTATCCAGCATATTGGCGATCATCTGCTTACTTTGCTTCTTCTGAGTATTGCATTCGCCTAAAAGTCCTTCGAAATCTACTTTTTTCCTGTAGATGATTGCGCTACTTACGAGACAGGATATGTTGTCCAGCCTTTCGCTTGAAACGGCGTAAGCTTAGTCTATTGGCTTCGGCGGAGGCTGGAAAGTTCTCTCGGAGAAGACTTGTAGTGCATCGTCAATATTCTCTCCAGAAGGGAGCTCAATGTCAGGATATATTGCATCGTTAAGGCGCATTATAAAAACGTTCGTATCCATAAAAGGATAAATCAGAAGCGACGAGCGTGACAATAAGTGAACAGAGATGCAAGTTAAATGCTGTCTGTTCGGCGCTTTAAAGCTTCCTTTGAAGATTCAAAACTCGATACAAGTAGAGCTTTACCGGCCATTATCTGGATACCTAGTTGGGCTGCCTGTTGCAAGTATTTGCGGCGATGTCGCTTTTTCAAAGTCCAACTGGTCCCTGGGTCTTGTGTCAACTCTGGCGTATCTTCATACTTGGTGGTGTGCGTTCCAGTCCCCTACGACTAAGTTTTTTTGTATTAAGGCATCGCGCTACGCAATGCATTTCGACTTAAGACCAAGGTGAGAAGCGGGCACTAGATGGTACCAACTTGTACTTCTTTTATTCCAGAGCAGAAGTATTTTATATCATTCCTTATGAAGATTGCTGCAACTCATCTGTGGTTCGAAGATGGATGATTTGCTGGGTAGCAGGAAAAACCTATTATTTTAATCGACTTTGAGCCACATTATTATGTTGTATATGAGCTGCGTTCCGATCGGCACCAAGATGAGATATTTCATTAGATTTGAGGAAAGTTACACCAAAATTAACGTTTCTAGCTTAATTATCTTTCGAAGTTGTTGGAGTTAATCTTAAAAAATCTCTTTCAATATTTTTGGATTTTAAAAATTTGAGTAGAATGCATAAATAAAGCCCTTTTTTCAAAGTATTCTTAGATACAAATGAACTCCAAATAAATTATAACTCTGATTGCTGATAATCTGCGATTGTTGTCGTATTTTAACTTACACCATTTTTGCCCTTCGTTACGGCTGCTTTGCGGCTTGTGTAGAAAAATAAACAATAAATTACCATGTGAAGCGTAAGAGATAGCGAACCAACCTACATACAATATTTCCTCAAAGTTATAAGCAGTGTGAGTAGCTGAAAGTACTTCCTTCGCTCTACTAAGATTTTTTGTTCTAACTCTGCCATTGACCTTGCCTTGGCTTCTGAGGTTGAGTTTAACGATGAATGCTTAAATTTTCAATAGGTAACGAAAAAAGAAAAGTTTGGACGCAATCACATCGAAATATGAAGCCACAAACTTGACTGCTTTATAAAGCTAATAAATTACGGTTAACTAAAAAAATTGGCCTAATTAAATACAAAGAAGGGTCAATTAGGTTCATCGTGCTATCTTCGATTTCTTCTTATTAAGTTGTTTTAACTTGTTTGACTTCGATTAGTTCAATAACTGAATTTGTAAATTGGTTGGTCTGTGGTTTCTTAAAGCAATTGTATTTCTCGTGACAACGAATGATATTTATTCTTCTTAAGGCATACATTAGCGGTGTCCACCATGACAAGTCACATTTATTTCAAATTAAAACGGTGTAAAACTTAAAAAATTTAATATTTAATTAAATATTATTTTGTGAAGCACTATATCATCGATCTCGAGATATATTGCGATATTTTAAAAATTGTTACTTGAATTGACAGTGCGTAGGACGATGCGACGAAGCCTTAGTAGTATAGATACTTATTTTGTACACACATAAAGAAAATGTGTGGAAGTCTTCGCTCTTGTTTCAAGTATTTCACTTAAGTTTCATATATATATGCAACTTTTGTAGTTTAATAAAATATCTGAGCAGAAGTCTGCCAAGACAAAACGCTTCTCTTTAATGGATGACACGATTTGCGCAATTGTGTCATATGTTTATGAATAAGTTTTATAATAAATATGGAAAAGAAATTGTTTACACTTGAGTGCGTACAATGTGCTACGCATAACTCTTTTGAATTCAGTGTATCTTCTATACAGATTCAAAATAAAATACTTAAATATTTATTGAAGTCAATTGCTGGAAAGGACAGAGTTCACATTTTAAACTTTCTTCAAAGTTTTGCATTACAGAAATGTTTTGAACTGATGCCATTCGTTGTCATACTTAAGTGCTTTAAAACCAACTGAGTTTACATCTTTTCCGCTTGAAAGATTTTATAATATTTTTCAAACATGAAAACTAACTAATTTATATAAATAGAAAATAGCAGTATTTTTGGTAATATTGAACTTTGAGTTTTTTAAACCATCAAATGAAATGCATTTTTGTGTGCTATACTATGAGACAACTTTTGCGAAGATCAATGGAAATAAATATGCACATGCGAGTTTATCATGAAAATAACCTTCTAGTCTGCTAAAATTCATATCTTAATTGTTTGTTTCATATATTTGCAGTAAGTTGTTATTTCATTTGTATCCACGGAAACATTTTAATTATTGTGCAAAAGTCAGCGTTAGCAGCTTTAGATGTACTCGCCTAGCTTCAGACTACCAAGAATCTTACTGTACTAACAAAACTTAAAACTGTATGGATTAAACGCTGAGGGAACCGTTGCACGCTAAATTAGTTAACCGCCTTCCTCACCTACCTACCAAATTGCAGTCCTTGCTTTTGCTTTTTTTTTTGTTTGCCGGTATTATTATTGGGCCGCAACGGGCTATAATTTAATTAATATGCCAATTCTATAGTAAATTATCCAAAACATTCGGAAAAAATATTGTTGTTTAACGTATATAACGCTTGACCTTTCTTTTCGCCTCTTGGGGATATAATATTCCTTACTCACAAAAACACTTATCATAGTATAAAGAAGTATAAAAAAGAAAAATTGTTTTCCCCATATAATATGTAGATAAGGTTTACAAAGTTTCAGTAAATCCCGCCATATGTAGGTGTTTGGCAATGATTTGTTAAAACGCCTAATTACAATCTGCCATCTCTCCTCTAGAGATGCAGCAAGTAGTGCGAGAGCTTATTGCACGGCTGTTTGCACTTTATACTAGAAAACCTGCAGCTGTTTGTATTCTTTCTAGTTTAATTCTTTCTAGTTTAATTCTTTCAGTTTGTATACAACCTTTGTGTCGATATCGGTACTTCTATCATTACCTTTTTAGGTAGTCTGATGCCTTATTTTGCATTTACGGCTGTGAATATCTCGAATATGTGCATCGTTTTGAGGTACCAACTGGCTGCCTATTCTCTTGGACATTTCTGTAAACAATGAAAGATGTCTGCAAAGCTTTAATAATAGCTTGACTGTCGACTATTATCTTTATTAGTTATTTTGAAGAGTGCATTCGTTGCCGTTTTACTGTTGCTTTTCGTATTGCGAACATTTTCATTTGGAATATTCCGCAAATTCGGGTAAACATAGTACACTGCTCTTCGAACACATCAAACGATTTTTGGTGAATATGTGTGTTCAAATTTGACGTATGCCAATAAAATATTCCACACTGATCTAGATAAGAATAAATCCCCCATAAAAATTTAAATTACAGAGTATCTCAAAGTCAATCACACTCAACCGTGATTTCTTTACATCAAGCCCTTTATTGTCAGAATTTTAAACACAATATTTTTAGGTGCATATGAAAAGTATTAAAGCTTCGGCTCCACCGAAATAAAAGGTTTAATTTTTCTGACACATAAATCAATCACTTCCTGAAAAATTTCCCGGCGGGTGCTCTACCTTTATCTACATACTCGTATATTATGTTTGTGCATCGCATTATGAGCGATTTCTCTGCAGAATACTGACTGTTTTCTTTTCAACTTGACTCGACATGCATGCGTAGTGGGATAATGCCTGTTTAATGTTATATACTCATATCCACATACGCAGAAACACCAACTGACAAACACATTCCACATAAAACTTCACAGATACTTCGAATGAACTGAAAATGACTCTGTAAAGCTTGAATGCTTTATTTCCTGCTGCTACATACCCTTCGGTGTATGCAATTATTAATTTCATTATTATTTTGCAGTTTTCTATGCGAAGTTTCAGAGTGATTTGTGGTAAATATTCCTGGTAATAAATTTGATTTATATGCTTCCGTTGTTATGCCATTATTATATAATATATATGGTTATAATATTGATAAAGACGATTCTAATATTTGAGTTTGCAGCTTACTTTTGCCTATGGTTAAACTAAATGAAGCATGTCCTCTTGACTCAATTTTTATTATCATTGATGACTTATTTATGAAGTGTATTTCGCTGGTTATTCAGACAGTTTGTTAAATCAATTTACTAAGCGTCAATTGAAAAATCAATAAGATGCATTTTCAAGTAATTAAATCGCAACAAAAGGAAATAACAAATTCAGAGCTTCTATGTATATTTAAATTTAATACTCTTCACACAATCTACCAATCTAGATATTTTATTTAGTGTTTTCACAAATTTTGAACAGTTGGTTTATTTAATCGCAAGGTTTATTATATTTCTAATTATGTATCAGAGGTCCCAATAAATTATGAATAAACTCTGTAACACTAGTTGAGCAAATCCGTTTGCCCTTTCGTTGTTTATCTGTCCAACTGCGTACTAATTCTTATACAGGTTGAGTTATGCTGCGTTATGCAGATTTAAGACATTCGATATAAGTTTCCCCACACCGGACATTAGGCTCATTGGCATATCATTCATTCTCTACTTACTGCATTTGGTCTCAACCTGCGTGAACCATTTCAACTGTATGAGGATTTTATCTTCTATAATCGGACATTCATCTTCTAGTGTATTAAGGCAGTTATTCTGCTGAAATATTGTCTGTCTTCTGGCGCAGTAAGGTAGTTGTTCTCCTAAATTTGAAGCTTTGCAAGTTGAGTTTTGATGCTTGCAAGTTTCGTTTTTAATATGATCCTTAGTTCACATATAGCCATAAAGATCCTTATAGAAGTGGCAGTCCATGTCAGCACATCGGTTGGCTCATGTCGTGCAACTTTTTCGGATGTTTTTGGCATGAAACGTGTAGCACCAAAATTGATCCGAAATTTTTAGCATCATGAGCATCGCTCAGGAGCTGTTGAGTGACATAAACGACAATACAGATATACTCAACAAATTTAGAAAGTCAGCGAGTCTGAATTACTAACGGACGGTAACTCAGACATTGCTATATCGTGAAATCTTTCCATGCTGATCTGGACATTTTTTTACACTTTCAGGCGAAATACGTTTCTGATTTGTTTGTTTCACCTTTGAAGTCGTTTTTTCTGCCACGCACAACGCAGGATTTAACGAAAAACAACAAATTCTACGAGTTAACCTAGCTAACCGAGTCTAGTAAATGAAATTGAGAACACATACTTTTAAAATGAAAATATCTTTAACGTCTTAGCTGTCAAATAACTGACAGCAAAAATTATAAGAAAAGAAAGTTTCGTAGCACAAAATATACGTAAAACAGTTTAAAAATACCGGAAAAACCAAAACAACGTTTGCTAAGCTAAAACATTAATACGAGTCGTTTTCTTTGGTTTGAAATGCATTTAACGACTATATACAATGTTGTAAAATGATCGTTAGTTGCATTCGTTATTTGTTATAATATCTTTGAACGGTTTGGAAAAAAGTAAGCATCAGCTCAAATTATATTTGATAGTTTCACTTTCTATTCATTTTTTACGTAACGGCAAAGAACCAAAACGTGAAGTGAACCAATATATCGTTCGAGGTAACTATAACATATCTGAACCATCTTTGTCTTGGTAACATATACAATTATTCGACATAAACAAGCTGTGCTAAAATACTCAAATTAAACTGGAACAGCGTTATTCGAGCTTGTCTCAAAATGATCGATGAATCGTATTTGTTCCAATTCTGCCAATTTCTTGGAGTTCTGCTAATGGTTTTGGTATACGTTTATCATTATATCAACAGCTTAAATTTAAAGTAAGAAATTTCGATCTATTTATGCATATTTTATTTAAATTAAACGACTTTCTAAAGCCAACCGACTATTGGACCAATAAATTGCGACGACACTGTGAATGACATTCCAAACAAGAGGAAAAGGAAGAAGATAATTTAGGTGCCGGCCCACTGTGCTATTATTGTCGCACATGAATGTCGTGTCACACACATCTTAAAGCTTTACAACTCCAAATTAACAATAAAATAAAAAAAAAATTATCACGGACGTACAACTGGCTGTTTTATCCAATATTCTGGGCGTATTTTTATTTGTACTGATTATGGCCTACCACTTTATAAATGCCGGAAAGTAAGTTAACAATATTAAACATTAAAACGCCGCCTTAATTCATGCTCGCTTTATTTCTTTCAGAATAAGCCACAAATTCAAATGAAATTCACAACACAATTAATGCAATATTTCTACTACAATCTAAGTTCGATTCTATTTAATAAATTCAATATTTATTAATTAAAATTATGCTTATTATTACCACTTCATGAGGTCTGCCAGTGCATCTTTCAGATCTTGCATGCCCAGTGTTTTGCCGGATCTTGAAGTATTGAAAACGCGCTCCTTGTGATGACCAAATGAATATGTCTTAATGTGTGGCAACAGTTCTATTTCAACGCTCTCATCTTCAATATCCATAGACGACTGCACCACATTCTCCGGCCGATTTGCTTTGTATTGTGGTTCAAGGTGTTTATTCTTTCCTCATTTTGTAGATTTGCTTTGACAGGCGTGAAGGGGGAGTTGCAGCTTGGCTGATTGCAAAAAATGTTGTTGGAGTCGTTCACAGGCATTCTTTGAATGTATATCGCTTTCATCCTCATGCACAATGATTCCAAGTTTCTTGTGCACTGTAAACAGTTGATAGTTCCCCTGTTTTACTTCCTCATCATCTGGAGCTCTATAACCACCTGGAATTTGCTTCAAAGCTATAGAGATCTGTTCAATGGCTATTTCTAGTTTTAAGTCGCTTAAGAGTTGTCAAAGATTTTGCGTTTTTTTATGGTGACCTGACATCCCTGAAATTATTAAGGGGTTCTGCGTTCAACATAGCTTAACAAAAGCCACCAGTAAAAAGAAAAGACAGTCGAGGCAGCTTACAAAAATTACACGCGCGTGTCGATCCAGAAACTTCAATTCGAAAAAAACAGATCTTGGAATCCATATGGCGTTGCAAATTACAGCAATTTCAAGATATAATTCCTTGTATGACTTCATCTAAATGAACATTACGCTTCCAATCGAAAGTTTTTTCTTAAAAAATAAACCCTGTGCTTTGCTGGATGTAACATTCTACTCAATTTTTATTCACTCCATTGATTTGTTAGGTTTACCAAATAAAAGCAACAAATAAACATTAAAACTCTAAAATACGAATGTAGTGAAATGTTGAGTGCCGCGACTATTCGTTTTATGGATTTATTGGCATCATATTTAGATGCACTTCGCCGTATTAGGGACTAAGTAGCATTAAAGTTTTGTTTTCCATCGTTTAATGGTGCTTGTAGTTTCTGTGGTGCCTCAATTTGCCATAGTTGATTATGTAGAAGAAAGTCATGCTGGCCACGGTCAGCTGGAAAAATGGAGCAATGCCAGCACGCTTGGGGAACACATACTTGTGCTGCCAGCGCCACCAGGCACGCGAAATAACTCCAACAAGTGCTTGTGGCGACTTGTTACGACGAGCTAACCAAGAGCCTATTTCGCCCAATTTAACCTGTCCAAATGGAATATCAGCTGCAAAAGAACAGAAACTCATAGGTAAGAAATTTTTCTACAGGTGCGGAGAGAATTGATTGGCAAACCAGCTAACATTACGTAATTTGCAATTTTTCCTTACCTTTGCCGTAGTAGCGTGCAGGATCGTAAGGTCCGTGCACTTTGGGATTGTACTCAGCTGGATAATCGCCGAAAGCCATTTTGGTGCAATAACAATATTTATTAAATCGTAACAATTTTATTATTTCGTTGCAAAAATGAAAAACTGCATACCCTGGACTTTACAACACAACTGTATACAACCGGGTTTGTCAATTAACAATTTAAATTTTTTCTCAAGTGTTGCTAAGCCCCAAAAACCAAATAATTTGTAGTGTTGATAATTTTGAATTTATGAAAGATCAGACAACAGGAAACTATTTTTTAGTGCTTGCATGAATAGTGTCTTCACGCCTGTGGTATACATATATATATGCTTCTCCATATAATCTGTCAACTTCATTTTAACCCCTTGTGATTAAATTTTCAAAATCAGGAAAAGTATTTAAATATGATTTGTTAAGTACAAATCGAATTTCAATATGATCAGGTGATCATTGACCCCGCTGAATTTGTTTCATGAGTCATGCATCAGATTTGGCGAAAGACCCCATGTGATACTATCTATTGCGATGCATAGTGCGCTCTCTTTCTACTACATTGGGGCCTATTTCAGTTGCGAACTATGGCGGGTCCTTGAATCTCTTAGTGAATTGAATGATATTGTTACGATTAGTTTCCGTTTGATCGTGTATCGACACCCCAAACCCTCGCACGGGTCGAGCATCAATCGAGCAGTGCCGTCTAGCCAAGCTTTTGAACGTCTATAGTAAATTTACTATACAGTCGTTAAACGTGCGGATGAAGAAGAGGAAGCGTTTGAGTTTTCGTGCTTGATACTCGCGGGCGTACTGATGGGCTACGGTACACCATTTTCGCAGTCAGGATGAGTAGAAAAAAATCGACAACTTATTCACAAGCTTGAAACAACAACAACAATAATTAACACAACAGCACAGCCGCATCAGCAGCAAAGGTAAATATGGTTTAGATTACGTCAATCCTATAATAATAATCCATAAAGGTTTAAGTCGGACACCTAAAAGGAGTTAGAATGAAAAACATTTTGTTGTTCACTTTAGCTTGACAAGACAAATATCTTAAGATTATACCAATAAAGTATCCCACACTGATCTAGTTAAGAATAAATACCTCATACACATTTAATTTAAAGGGTATCTTAAAGTCAACCACACTCCACCGTATCGTTCTTTTTTGTTTAGACTAGTGCCGTGTTATTAATTACTTTATATCGAACCCTTTATTGTCAGAATTTTAAACAAAATATTTTTATGTGCTTGTGAAAGTATTAAACCTTCGGCCACAACGGTTTTATTTTTCTGACACATAAATAAATCACTTCCTGAAAAATTTTCCGGCGGGTGGTCTACCTTCATCTACATACTCGTATATAATGTTTGTGTATCACATTATGAGCAATTTTTCTACAGAACAACAAGTCTGACTGTTTCCGTTTCAACTTGACTCGACTTGCATGCCTGTTTAATGTTATTTATTACTCATATGCACACACCCATACGCAGAAACACCAACTGACAAGCACATTCCACATCAAACCTAACATATACTTCGAGTTATCTGAAAATGACTCAGTGCGATTTAAGCTTTACTGTTTCATTTCCTGCTGCTCGGAGCATCATATATATCCTTCTGTAAATGCAATTGTTTTCGTTATTATTTTGTAATTTTGTATGCGAAGTTTCAGAGTGATTCGTGGTAAATATTCCAAATGTAGCTAATAAATTTGATTTATGTTTTTTCGATTTTGTTGCATTTAATTTAATAATAAATGTGCTTATAATATTGATGCAGATGATGTAATGCTTAGTTGGTTTTATACTTCTTTCTATCTCTCAACTAGATGAAGCATATCTCTTAAAGCGGATTTTATTATTATTGATTAATAAATTATGAAGTTAAATTCGCTGGTTATTCAGGCAATACGTTGAGACAATTTATTGAGCGTCA
>JAWNNP010000303.1:0-34699 GCA_035044805.1 Leucophenga maculata | reverse complement strand
ATGCTTGCCACGATTCTGTTCGGTCTCTCTGCTATACCTATAACAAATTTTCTTATCTGTTCTCCTACAATTTTTCTTTAAACTTTATAAAGAAATCTGTCCTCAATTCTAACCGTCAATAAATTGTAATTTCATTTTTCCATTTCATCTAATGATTTGTAATTGCGACTGCTTTGACCACTCCATGGCTGTGAGTTGAGGCACAGTCGGTCAACTGGGCGACCAAACAATAATCCTCCAACGGGTCTGAGTGGTCGTAACTTTCCTCCTATTTTAGCGATAAGGTAGAAAGAAGATGTTCAGTGAGCAACTTAGCCTTGTAATATTTGTAATGCAACTGATTAGATTTATGTAGTTGTAAATAATAATATTAAATAAATAAACACTTATAAGCGATTCCTATTTTGTCCATTTGTCTGTTTTTACTCACGTAGTCCAATAACAGTATTATAATAATCACTTGTAAGTAAAATAAATATATAAATTAAAAGTGTTTATTGTTACGACCGTCTTCTTTTTCAAGGAACCACTTTCTGCTAACCTTGATTTTCGTTAGTTTTGAATTATCTTTATAACATAGTCAACAACAACATTATATTACAAGCAGATTTGAATTCGTTACATATTTGTTGTTTACAAAACTATCTTAATTTAAACACTTTTAAGTGTAAATGCGTGACTTTCCATCGCAGAAAACCTTTTATTATGACCTACTTTTTCATCGGTTTGGAAAGCACATTATGTAATTCACCAAGATCGTATCGAGTCTGTTCAAAAATTGATTTTGATAAATGCATCTTATATATATCACCACAGTCTTTGATTAAATGTCGTTAAGAACGGTCAGTGCCATTTTTTCGCAGACAAATTTAACGGTGAATTAAAACTATCAAAAATCATAGGAACAAAAAGCAATTAACAAATAACATTCCTATAAAAAAAATAAAATTTTTTAACAACAATTAGGCTGTGCATGCGCGCACCGTTAAACCCGCAACAACTGCGCAAGCAGAAATGAACTCGGATGCAACGGGAGAAGAAGACGCTTGTGGCTGGCAATCTGAGTATGTAAGTGAGCTTAAAACAGTACTTATGCGAAAATCAAAAAACTCGCCAGATGTCCAAAGAAAGCGAGTAGTTAGCAAAAAAGGGACTGTTCGGAACTGTTGATGACAGTGAAGGCGAAAGTGATATTCCTATCAGTGATCTTATCAATCCGACTGCGAGCTCCTCTTTAAATATGGTAAACAGCAAAGGAGAAAATCATCAGGTTTTGAGCACAAATAGGTTTGCCATACTAGAAACAAAGATGGATACACCTGATGAAGTCAATGCGGCAGATTTAGTGTCAGCTTAATCTGAACCTCCACCTCTATTCATACCTGCAGTAAAAAATATTCTGGAAATGTTAAAACAATTTAACGATTGTATTGGAAACGGTTCGTTCAGTTACAAATCGTACCGTGAGGGCAACCTACGTGTCATGGTTAATACGAGTGATAACTACCGTGCATTGGTCAAACTCCTTGACAAAAAAACTGTAGTGTACCATACGTATCAACTAAAGCAGGATGGAGCTTTTAAATCTGCACCACTCAACCTCAACTGAATACATTGAGCATGAACTGGCAATCACAATCACAAAATACGCAACATTAGAAATGTAATAAGCTAATTTAACAAAAAGCCACTGCCAATGTAACAGTGACATAACAAAGTTATGCAGTGCAATCGTAAAAATTGAGCCTTTAACTAAATTTAATGATTTAGTTCAATGTCACAGGTGTCAAGAATTTTGCCATACGAAAAGCTAGTGTACTATTTAGATGCGTAAAATGTGGCATGCAACCAAACACTTAAAGCGGCCCGGAAGACGAATAATTGCAGCTAAAGATGCAAATGGAGGTTGGTGCCATAGCAATCAACAAAAAGCTGAAGCGTTTGCTTCGCACCTAGAATCGCAGTTTACAAACTTTTCGTTGTGTAGTCCAGGTGAATACGATTTTGTAAACCAATATCTTGATGTTCCTTGTCAACTAAGTCCGCCTATGTCACCAGTAAGGTTTTATGAAGTGCAAGATGAAATAAAATCGCTTGATACGAAAAAATCAAGAGGTTATGATGGAATCGATGTGTTAACAATAAAGCGCTTCCAACTAAAGTCCATCTTCTGCTTGTGTTCATTTTGAATGTTTGCTTTAGGCTATGCTATTTTCCAAGCCAATGGAAATGTGCAGAGATAATACTTATCTCAAAGCCAGGCAAACCAGAAAGTGAACTGTCTTGATACCGACCTATAAGTCTGCTGGGAGTATTCTCGAAAATATTTGAAAGAATATTTGCTCGAAGAATGCTTCCACTTCTTCATGGTGTCTTACTACTTAATTACTAGTTCGGGTTTCGACGTAGGCATGGTACACCTGAACAAGTTCATCAAATCGTGTCCGAGATAATTACCGCATTCGAAAGCAAACAGTATTGCGCAGCAGTTTATCTTGATGTTAAGCAAGCCTTTGATCGCGTATGGCACAAGGGACTTCTATATAAGATAATGCGGTCGTTACCAACTCCTCAGTACCTCAGCACTGGGCTTAGACCCGCCACTTTAAAAAAATAAACCCCCAATGGAAACGTTAATTAAGCCTCGGAAGGAATTCTACGATGACGACCCCCGCAAACGACATAAGGATAATGATATGAGGATATGCACCTGGAATGTCCCCACCCTTAATTGGAATGGTGCAAATATCCAGCTGGTTGATGTCCTTGAAAGATGCAAGGCTGATATCACCGCAATCCAAGAAATCCGATAGATAGGACAGGGTTGCTCTAAAAAAGCATCCTACATTTACTACAGCTGCCATGCGAGTAAGCACGAATTTGGATGAGGTTTCGTGGTAAATAAGGGCCAAGATTGGGAAGGAAGGAATCTTTGGCCCAACCGTCGGAAAATTTAGCCTTCACGACACTACCTCCAATAATGGAGAGAGGCTAATCGATTTCGCCGCAGGTCGGAACATGGTCGTTAGTAGTATCAGATTTCAACACCTTAACATCCACAAGGCTACATGGCTGAGTCCTGATCAAATAATACGCAACCAAATTGATCATGTTCCAAGAGAGGTTTCAAGCAGAACGATGCTCTGTCGTGCGATTTCTCCAATCTCCTGATGGAGATACGTCAATACCCGTTCATACAGAGTATGTCGGGCTCGATCTTCCAAAAGGAAGTGATGCTGCTCGCTTACGCCGATGACATCGATATCATCGGTACGAAGGAACGGCGAGTCAGCAAGGTGTTCTCGGAGATTGAAAAACAGTCTCGGCAAATGGGTCTAGAGGTGAATGAGGACAAGACGAAATACTTGCTGCCTTCTCGCACTCCATCATCGCGTCTTGGACGGTCAGTGACAATGGAGAATTACGTCTTCAATGTTGTAGAAAACTTCGTCTATCTTGGAACAGAGATAACCAGTAACAACAACGTCAGCCTGGAGATCAGGCGAAGAATCACGCTTGCAAACAGATTCTTTTATGGGCTGAGCAAGCAAATGAGAAGTAAAGCCCTCTCTCGACAGACGAAAATAAAGATCTATAAGACGCTGATACTTGTGGTCCTATTGTATGGCGCAGAGGCATGGACCGTGATTGAGTCGGACGAGACAGCGTTGGAAGTCTTCGAGAGGAAGATTCTTCGCAGGATCTTTGGTCCTATTAGAGTCGACGACGAGATTAGGTCCCTCAGCTATTCGCTGAGGTTGACATAGTCCAGCGCAAAACATTCCAGCGGCTGCACTGGGCTGGGCACCTCATTCGAATGGATGAAATAGCTTCAGCACGCACGGTGTACATGGGGGGACCCAAACTTGATTGGTGGACGCCGACATAGAGGACGACCGGGCACTCGATGGAATGACCAGGTATGGAGAGATCTCTCCGTACTTGGCATTTAAAACGACTGGCGCCAGCGCTCACAAGATTATGGAGGATGGTGCGCCTTCCTAGACGCGGCCATGACCGGCAGACGGTTGACGGCCATATAAGCAAGTAAGTATCTATCGAATAGACATTTTTATGTAAGATGTGAAGATATGCGATCATCTATCAAAGCCGTAAATGCAGGAGTTCCTCAAGGAAGCGTTCTGGGTCCTTTGCTTTACACCCTATATACAGAAGATAAGCCCGAAATAAGCGGTAGTGAAGTCAAAATTGCTACCTATACAGATGGCACAGCAATTACCTCTCGAGCAAACTTTGTCGCAGACGCAACGTACAAGTTAAAAAATTAACTACAGCGCATTGAAGCATGGATGAATAAATGGAATATAGCAGTTAATACCAAAAAATCAGCACATGTTATCTTTACGCTAAGAAAAGAATCAGCCTCGTAAATACTTTTCAATAATATATTGATACTTCTGACTAATACAGTAAAATATCATGGCCTAGTATTAGACAAAAGGCTAACATGGAATCAAATAACTGTAAAAAAGAATCGGCTAAAGATAAAAACACAGCACAGACATACAATTGTGGGGAACTGGTGCAAGATCTAGCATAAATGTATTACAAAGATACCAAAACACCGCTCTCCAGAAAATAACTGGTGCACCTTTGTATTATCGTAATGTCAACATACATAGCTAGGGTTGGAAACTGTTGTAGATGAAATAGCTCGTCATAGTAAAAACTATTGAAAGACTAAGATCGCATCCAAATATCTTAGCTTCAAACATTTTAAATACAAAAACGCAACGCAGATTTAAACGAATTCATCCGCTGGATCTGCCAAAAAGGCAACTATAGACAAAATCTTAACTTAATTGTACAATAATATAAATTCGACTAAAAAGCTTTTTTGCATATTAAATGCTTTAATTTAATTTAACTGTTAATATTGTTTAAATTATCATTTGTTTAAGTTGCACTAAAATTTGATTATAATTCCTAAACTGAACTGACGGCAAATAAAGTATATAATAATAAAAATAAAAAAATCTACATCACCTTCCATATGGGAATCGACTCAAACTTATTGATCTTCCGACTGTATCTGCTCGACAATCAATGCTCCCTGTCGTTTATTTAATACAATTTTTATTTCTAAATGTTCTCTATGGTTGTCATACTATGCTTGCCATGAATTATTTCGATTTCTTTGCTATACCTATAATAAACTTATAAAAACAAATCTGTCCTTCGTTTCATATTTTTCTTTTAAAACTTTTGATTTGTAGGTCTCTGAGTCGGTCGATCAACCTGACGACCAAACAAAAATCGTCCAACGGGTCTGAGTGGTCGTTATTTTCCTCTTTTTAGCGATATTATTTAAAGTTCAATTTCTGCTACGAGCGAACGTGAGGGCTCCAAAGAAAAATTAATTTTTGATGTGTTATAGCAAACATTTAAATTCACAGTGCAAAGATAAAACTCAAGCGAACGGACGCAAATATATATTTTTATATATCAATTTTTATATTGCAAAGTGAAACAATAATAAAATTAAAAAAAAAAACTTTTAGTCATGACATTGGCTTTGCCCCCTCCAATTTTGACCAATCGAAACAGGTTGACTTTTGATCCTCTTAACATGTATACCAAATTTCATATCTTTACCTTAAATGGATGCAAAGATATGATAAATTTTGATTATTGCTCATATGGGAGGTGGGGCTTTGCCCCCTCCGACTTTGACCAAACATAACAGGTTGACTTCTCCTCATCCTCTTAACATGTATACCAAATTTCATCTCTGTACCTTAAATGGAAGCAAAGATATGAGAAATTTTTTTTTCGCTTATATGGGGGGAGGGGCCACGCCCCTTTCAATTTTGTCAAAAAGTATTGTAGTAGTAATATAGATATAAGCTAGGTTAAACACCACTGTAATAACGTAATAAGTAGTAAAATAAATATAAACTAGACTAAGCACCACTGTAATATAAACTAATCCTAGCTGTAAGGCCACTGTGCCATTTATACATATGTGTGCAATATTCATTTACTTACTCTCTTTGTGCTCAACGAGTGTGATCGTGTGCACAAAGAGATAAGAGTTAGAGAGAACGAAATAATAAATGTGCGAGTCAGTTGAAATGTGACCGCGAAACCGAACACTCGTGCCGTTCCTATAGTTCAGAAGTGTGAAGAACTACGCGAACGAAATTTTTTTATTTTTGACAATAAGTTGTGTATGCCATCCATAAAATGCATAAAACAATGAACATTAAAAAATATACAATTAAACAATTGAAAAAGTGGTGCGATCGCCTTAATATGCAACACAAGGCACTGAGGCGGCATTGGTGGCTCAGTTAAATGAGCTGGTGGCGGAGGAGCGTGGCCTATGCCCGGTAGAAAGCGATGGCGAGGGCATAGACAGCGACTGTGCTAAAAACGATGAAAGCGGCGCAGTTAGCAACGACGTTGACGGTATCGTAAATGATAGGCGTCAAGACGACGCCTGCATTCAAAACAGTAACGGTGTTTTCAAAGAGTTCGTTGAAGAGGGTGCAGAAAGCGGCGACAGAAAAAATAGTAGCGGTTACAAAGACGACGAAGGAGACGAAAAGGTGCGCATAGAAGTAGAGCTCGAAGATAGCGATGACAACGGCAACGACAAAAATGTGTGCGAAGAAGTAGAGACTGAAAACAACAAAAGCATAGACGAAAAGGACAAACGTACGATTGCAGCACTCGAGGCGACTGTATATGAGCTGCTGCATGAAAACTATCCACTTCGCTGCTTAAACAACAAAAACGACAACGTAGAAAAAAAGCAAAGCAACAACAACATAAGCAGAAACTGTCAATGCTAGAAGCGGCAGTTACAGATTCGAAGTTTCAAAACGAGCAGCTGCGCAGCCAGAACAATATTCCGTTTAGCACACTAAAGGAATTTGTCTCTGAGTTTCGATGGTGAGAGCAACGTGGGTGAGTGGATTACCCAAACAACTGCAGTTCGCGATGCATTCAAAATTAGTAACGAGATAATACGCCCGTTAATTTATGCGCGTCTAAAGGGTAAAGCTGCAGCTTGGTTGTTGTCAAATAAAAAGTTGTTGTTGGCAGACGTGGACGAAATAATGGAGCAGTTAAAACTAATGTACGAAGTAGAAGACAACGTGGTGGAAAATCGACGCAAGTTCGAACAACGCAAGTGGGAAACCAACGAAAAATTCGTAAATTATTTCCAAGACAAGACCAATATGGCGCTGAAGCTCAAGATAGAATGCGATGAGTTAGTCCAATACCTAATCGACGGCATACCGGATCGTTTGCTGAAAAATCAAGCACGGCTACAATGCTTTAAAACTGCAGACGAAATGCTGTGTGCATTCCGTCACGTGCAAAGATTTTCATCTCGGGCAACAGAAGTGCAGGCTAACGACAATCCGCGGGCCCCGGACCAGAGGGCACGCAAGTGCTACAATTGCCACAGTTTGGGTCACATTGCTGCTGAGTGTCGCAAACCCAAACGAGCCGACGGCGCATGTTATGCGTGTGGAGATTTTGGTCACCTTGCAAGAGTCTGCGAGCAATACAAGAGGAAGCCGAAGATTACCGGCAACAACGAATATGTAAGATTTTTTAATATGTATTTTAACAATGACGACTGATAGCATTTTTTCTATAGAGTGCCTAATAGATTCGGGGAGCCCAATCAGCCTTATTAGAGAGACTGCAGATCCAAAAGGCTTTACAATAAAAAATAATGTTAAAATGAAGAAATATTTTGTTAAATAATAGCCAGTTAAAAATACTTGGAAAAGTAATTTGTTTTGTTAATATTTCAAATAAATGGATTAAAGTTGAATTAATGGTTGTTGGCATCGAATCTATGGGCTACTCTCTAGTGTTAGGAAGAGATTTTTTAATGTCGAGTCAAATGAAACTCGTTGTTTTACAAAGCAAAGAAACTAACGATAATAACAATGTAAAGTTAAAAGGAATGAAAATAATGCAATGCAATGGTACAAATGAAAGTTGTTACGAGAAAGAAAAAACAGAAAATGTATGCGAGATGTCAGAAAGACCAAAAGAAAAAGCCAATGAAGAAGAAGAAGATTTTACAAAACAAATGTTAGCAATCAATGTAGTGAACGAAAGCAGGCAAACATACAAAATTGGAGAGCAAGTTTGTTTTAAAGTTAAACGATCTTTTGAATATTTGTTTGAGAAATATTATTTAAGTCAGCAGCGCCCTATAGAACCCAAAGTTAAGTGTGAATTAAAAATCAATGTAAATTGCGATAAGCCATTCTATTGCCCCCTAGAAGATTGTCGTATGCAGAAAAGTCCGAGTTAGAAAAAATTTTAGATGAAAATTTAGACTTGGGACATATCAAACCAAGTGAGTCGGAATATGTGTCACCTATCGTTGTAGTCAAAAAGAAGACAGGGGAACTAAGAATGTGCGTCGACTATAGACGATTGAACAAAGTTACTACAAGAGATAATTATCCTATTCCATTAATAGATGATTTATTAGAACGTTGAGTTAACAAAAAAATGGTTTCTACCATGTATCAGTACACAGAGATTCGATTAAGTACACTTCGTTTGTGACACCTAGGCAGTTTGAGTTCCTGAAAATGCCGTTTGGGCTCAAGAATGCACCGTCGACTTTTCAAAGATATATTAATCGAGTATTTTCAGACATGGTCAGAAACGGAAAAGTAGTGATATACCTAGATGACATAATGATAGCGTCTAAAAGTGAAGAAGAACACCTTGATACTCTAAAGGAGGTCCTAGAACGAGTAGTACAAAACAAGTTGGAGCTTAGATTAGATAAGTGCGAGTTTTTTCAGTCAACCATTAAATATTTAGGATATACAATCGCAGGTGATGGCATAACTGCTGACGAGAAAGGTCTGGAAGCAATCCGTTGTTTTGCCGTTCCGACAAAAACTCACGAAGTACAAAGTTTTATTGGGTTATGTTCCTATTTTAGAAGTTTATTCAAGACTTTTCAATTATAGCAAAACCATTGTACGATTTAACAAAGAAAGACAAAAAGTTCGAGTTTGGCAAAATAGAGTTAGAAGCATTCGATTTACTTAAACAAAGATTAGTAGAGTCACCTATTTTGGCATTGTATGACCCCAAAGATGGGACAGAGCTTCATTGTGATGCAAGCTCGTTGGGATTCGGAGCAATACTATTACAAAAGAAACAAGACGGAAAGTTTCACCCCATATTTTACTTTTCAAAACGTACAACAGAAGTAGAGTCGAGGTATGAAAGTTTTAAATTGGAAACTTTGGCTATTATATATGCACTCAAAAGATTTCGAGTGTATCTTCAAGGTCTCAAGTTTAAAATAGTTACAGATTGCAACTCCCTTAGTCTGTCACTGGAGAAAAAACGAAATTAGTCCTCAAATATCAAGGTGGGTGCTTGAGTTGCAAACTTACGACTATGTTGCAGAACATAGATCAGGCAAAAGAATGCAACACGTAGATGCACTTAGTCGAAATACCAATATACTAGTAATAGAAACAAATACGTTCGAGGAAAATCTGATAATATGCCAAAATAAAGACGAAAGAATAAAAAAGTTGAAACGAATGTTAGAAAAGGAAGAAAACGAATACTATGAAATGCGTAGTGGTATCGTTTATAAAAAGAAAGACGATAGACTGTTATTCTGTGTCCCTGAAGGTATGGAAACCAATGTACTGTACAAGTACCACGATGAAATAGGACATGTAGGAGTTGATAAAGTAACAGATTTAATAAGGGAAAAGTTATTGGTTTCCTAATGTTAGACAAAAAGCCAATAGTCATATAAAAAACTGTTTAAGATGTATAGCATTTTCAGCCAAGTCGGGTAAAACAGAAGGATATTTGCACTCGATACCCAAAGGAAATTAGCCCTTCGAAGTCGTTCATGTTGATCACTATGGACCCATAAAAAGTACTAGTACTACAAAGAAACACATTTTTCTGGTTATTGACGCGTGTACAAAATTTCTTAGATTGTACGCTACAAAAACGACTAGTTCAAAAGAAGCAATAAATGCGTTGAGGGATTATTTTAAGGCGTACAGTCGACCCAAAAGTATAGTGTCTGACAGAGGTTCGTGCTTTACTTCTAACGAATTTAAAACATTTTTAGAGTCAAACAATGTTGAGCACATAAAAATCGCAACAGGTTCACCACAAGCCAACGGGCAGGTTGAAAGAGTCAATAGAGATTTGGGGCCAATGATAGCTAAACTTATTGATGATAAAAAACAGTGCGAATCTTGGTGCAAAGTTTTAGATAAGGTAGAATATGCAATAAACAATACAAAAAATAGAAGTATAAACGAGTATCCTAGTGTGATGCTTTTTGGAGTAAAACAAAAAGGAGAAATGATAGACAGCCTTTAAGAAAATATAATCGATGAAAACCAAACTGACACTATAAGAGATTTAGAGGAAATTCGAAATAGAGCAGAAGATGTGCAACGTAAGACTCAAGGTTACAATAAACAATATGTTGACTCTAAGCGATTAAAACCCAAAAATTATTCAATTGGAGACTATGTAGTGGTAAGAAATTTTAACGCACAAGTAGGTGTGTCTAGCAAATTAGTCCTTAAGTTCAAAGGACCGTATGTTGTATCACAAGTGCTAGATAATGATAGGTATGTCGTAGAGGATGTAGAAGGGTTTCAACAAACCCAGTTATCATATTCAGGGGTTTGGGCAGCTCACAAAATGAAACCATGGCTAGTCGTTAATCATAAAATAACTAGTGAAGATAAATGGAGTACTAAAACAAATGTCATTGAAAATTGTAACAAAGAAAAATGTGAAGAAAAAATTGTAAATTGTTCCAAGAAAAGGACTGTAACTAATAGTTCCAATGAATTTAACGTTAAGTTTGATAAATGTGTCGATAAATATTCTAAAGAGAATAATAATGAAACAGAGGAAAATAGATATAAAAGAAATAATAAAGAAAATGTTAACGAAAGACGAATAGTTACAAGAAGTGTGTCGGCAAGAATGTATTACTAAAAAGTTACATATCAGATAGGCACTTTTATGTAAAATTTAAAGATGCTATATCTTCAATAAGGCAGATAAAGGCAGGCATCCCTCAAGGGAGTGTACTAGGACCTCTTCTATATGTACTCTATACACATGATATACTTCAACCGGATGAACTATCTTCTATGATTGCAACTTTTGCAGATGATACAATCTTATTTTATGCTCATAAAGATTTAACAATTGCTTTCGAAAATCTTCAAAGAATACTAGATACAACCATTACCTGGTTCAATAAGTGGGCAATTAAAATTAATGAAAATAAAACAACTCAAGTAATTTTTACAACTAGACGCGCTTTCTTGCCCATTCCTCTAAAAATAAATAATCTTGACATACCTATCGAAAAAATCGGCAATGTATTTAGGAATTCACCTAGACAGTAAACTGACTTGGAAGCTACATATTAAGAAAAAACAAAATCAAATAAAAGAAAAGTACCGACAAATGTGTTGGCTTATGAAAAAAAACACTAAGCTATCGATGTACAACAAACTATTATTATATAAATGCGTAATAAAACCTATTTGGACATATGGTCTACAGATATGGAGTACATAAAAAGTATCAAATGTAAATATTATCCAACGGCAGCAATCAAAAATTCAGACTTACACAGAGATCTTAAAACACCCACTATTAAAGAGGAAATAGTGGCAGTAATCACAAAGCATCATCATCGAATTTTAGCTCACTCAAACATTGAGATAAACCACTTACCCATTGTGGAACTGACAACCAGACGGCGTCTTAAGAGGATCAGACCAGTAGATCTACTAAACTAATCATAAGTAGAAATAAATTATAAACATCACTTTCAAATGTAATGTAAGATGATTATGCTATATATCTAGCAGTGAACGTTACGGTATCTCATGAAGAGTGGGGCAGCCGTAAGTATTAGCTGCTTGGAGTGGATGCATATTATCATGTACAGTATATTTTTTTTTTTTTAGTTGACAAATAATTTAAAGAAATTGTTCTTTTGAAAATTAATTTTATTCCTTAATCACTATTAAAAAATGTACTAAATGTTGTTTGACAGATGTATAATACATGGAAGAAAAAAAAAAAAGAAAAAAAAAGAATCAGGAGATGCTCAACATCAGGATAGGCCGAGTTGTAGTAGTAACATAGATATAAGCTAGGTTAAGCACCACTGTAATAACGTAATAAGTAGTAACGTAAATATTAACTAGACTAAGCACCACTGTAATATAAACTAATCCTAGCTGTAAGGCCACTGTGCCATTTATACATAAGTGTGCAATATTCATTTACTTACTCTCTTTGTGCTCAACGAGTGTGATCGTGTGCACAAAGAGATAAGAGTTAGAGAGAACGAAATAATAAATGTGCGAGTCAGTTGAAATGTGACCGCGAAACCGAACACTCTTGCCGTTCCTATAGTATCTGATGTTCTCTTCCATCGTCTCATCTATCTCTATACCAAAATTTGTACCAATTGGTTTAGCGGTTTAGCCGTTAGAGAGGAACATACATACATCCGTACATACATACCACTACAAAGTAATTTTTGAAGCAATTCACCCAATATACAAATTGTCAAAAATGTAGATACACAAAAAATTACTGCGACAAATGTGCTGGGAAGCATAGCTGTACAATAACTCAGAATGAAGAAAAATTTCATATTAAATGTGCCTTTTGCAGGGAAAATCATATAGCAAATTACAAAGGCTGTATGGTTTACAAAAAAGTACAGTTTAAAAACAGTTGCCCCAAATCTCAAACCCGACAACTACAGGCAATACTACGGAAACGAACATTGCTCCCGGATTATGCATGAGTTATATCAATGGACAAAGCACATGACACACAAAATCAAAATAATATATCACAAGCACAAATAACACAGAATGATGACCTATCAGAACTAAAAAGTAAGATGAAACAACTAATCTCCAGATGACCATTACGATGAACATCTTGGCTCTACTGTTAATTACACTGGATAAACATAGATAAAATATCAATAGGGATATAGAATGCCATCAAAATTACTCACCATTTATTGGAATTAAAATCCTTTCTTATTGACAAAGCGATTGATATCATTCTGATATCAGAGACGCACACCACAGAAAGAAGCAAGAAAGAATAATGCATGGAATTTAACAGATTTAAAACAGACCACATTCAAACGACCTCTATTGCCATTACAGATTCAACTGGCACACCAACTCATCAGCCGTTTTCTTTTCACCTAAATACAATAACACTATAGTGCAAACCAAGACTATCTAAAATCAATAGAAAATCGATACTTAGCAGGTGGTGATAGATTGACAAATGCCAAGGGAAGGCAAACACTTGACCTTATTAGACAAAATAATAGTCTATTTGTAAGCGCAGGAGAACCAACGTACTGGCCAAGTGATCCCAAAAAACTAGTAGATCTAATTGACTTTTGCAAACATCACAACATGTGTAGAACTGTCGTTGGATCATTCCCCACTCGTCTTGACACCCCTAGATATCGGTGAACCGGTATTGTCACAAAACGGAATGGAACATGGCTGCCTCACATTCGACTCCAAATTGTAGCCCAAAGCACATTAAAACTCTACCGAACCGCATAAGAGAAAATATTAGACAAAAAAAAAAAAAGACTAAGGTAAGAATGAAAAAACCGCTTAATGGCTCACAAATAAAGATATATTAAATAAACCAACATGTGAACTGAAAATGTTATTGTGACAATACAATAAAAACGGCTAAATAAATAGTTGACAAACCTTGGAACAAATATAACAACAAACTACTCTCTATTGAAAACCACGAAAAAAATTAAACAATGCTAATTAAGATGTAAAATAACACGTAGGCAAGGACAAACAACGAGAAAGCGGATATTATGGCACAACACTTTAAAAATACGCAACAAGTAGCCGTCGCGGTACCATGTTGCCTCAAGCTGCTCCTTATGGATCGCGCAATTGATTGTTTCAGAACTTAATTAAAATATTTAGTTTTGTGTACCTATTCTGAAACTGGATATCGTTTTATAAACTTTTTAACTGTTCTTACAACTCTATCCACTTTAGTGAAGTGTTCTAAAGAAGGCTGCAATTGAAAAATTAAATGTGAAGAATGTCAATCGCGTGGAAACGGTTTTAAAATTGCAGTTTAGTGTGAAAAGTGTTAGCCACAATATGTAAATTCAAGACCGTCAATCGGCCATTCTTATAAGATAAACAGACGATTTGTTTACATTCTGCGGTTATTAGGCCACGGATTTGCTGGGTGTAAAAAGTTTTGTGGCCTGATCGACATAGGTTAATTTTTTACGTGCCATACTTCATACGATGCAGTTGTTGCAAACATTCAAACTTGTGTGAATACTGTGACAGAAAAGTGGGAATGGCCAACAATGATTCTTGTGTCAAACGGTCCAAGCAACTCACACGTCCGTTAGGACACATATCTCCTGGGTAGCCTCTGAACATCCGTTCAGAGGTGAGCTAACATGAGAAGGCGAAGGGACCCCCTCTCCTTTAAAAAGGGGTTGGTGCGCTGGGCTTGGGACCCGCCACTTCAAAAAAAAAACCCCCCAATGAAAACTAAAAGGAAGCCTCGGAACCACCCCTTTGATGACGACCCCCGCAAACGCTATAAGGATCACGATATACGGATATGTACCTGGAATGTCCGCACCCTTAATTGGGATGGTGCAAATATCCAGCTGGTTGTTGTCCTCGAAAAGTGCAAGGCTGACATCACCGCAATCCAATAAATCCGATAGATAGGGCAGGGTTGCTCTAAAAAAGCATCCTGTGACATCTACTACAGCTGCCATGCGAGTAAGCACGAATTTGGATGTGATTTCGTGGTGAGTAGGAAACTACGTGGCCTCGTCTCTAGGTTCACACCTGTTGACGAGCGTCTAGCCGCGATACGCATCAAGGCTAAATATTTTTATATTAGCCTGATTTGTGCGCACGCCCCGACGGAAGAGAAATACGACGATGCTAAAGATGAGTTCTATGAGCGCTTGGAACGTCTGTACGATCGCTGTCCCAAACACGATGTCAAAATCGTGATTGGCGATTTCAACGCCAAGATTGGGAAGGAAGGAATCTTTGGCCCAACCGTCGGAAAATTTAGCCTTCACGACACTACCTCCAATAATGGAGAGAGGCTAATCGATTTCGCCGCAGGTCGGAACATGGAAGTAGTACCAGATTTCAACATCTTAACATCCACAAGGCTACATGGCTGAGTCCTAATCAAAAAACACGCAACCAAATTGATCATGTTCTGATTAACGGAAGGCACGCATCGAGCGTGTTGGACGTGCGAACGTTACGTGGTCCAAGCATTGACTCGGACCACTATCTTGTCGCAGCCAAGGTACGCATTAGGCTCAGTGTAGTGAACGCCGCACATTCCAACATGCAACGAAAGCTAGACGTCGGCAAGCTGCAATCAGAGCAGACCGCCGCAGCCTTCTCAAACACACTCTCCCGAGTGCTCCAGGAAACATCTCCGATTTCTCGAGATATATGTGAGCAGTGGACACCCGCTCCATGGATAGAGCTGCCAAGGATGTCATTGGTTAACCTGTGAAGAATTCTTGGTACGACGAGGAGTGTCGCAATGCTACTGCAGAGAAGAACGCTTCCTATCAGCGAAATCTGCAGACGGGAGCACCGCGAGCTGTTAGAGAGCGATATCGAGAGAAACGGAGAGAGGAGAAACGCCTTTTCAGACGCAAGAAAAAGGAGCAAAAAAGGCGGGAGTTTGAGGATGTTGAGATGTTCCGTAACAGAAATGAAGCTCGAAAATTCTACCAAAAGGTCAAGCGTCTGACTGAAGGTTTTGAGCCCGGAGTAACTTTCTGTAAGGATGACAATGGAAATCTGGTAACGGATGAACAGGAATTACTGAGATTATGGAGGAGTTATTTCTCCCACCTAATCGAAAGAGAAATGACACCGGAGCCACCAGTTAATGATGGCACTGTTGTAGAGCCACCGGACTGTGACGAGGTCGATTCAGTTATTAAAAAGCTGAAAAATAACAAAGCGGCAGGCTCTGATGTGCTGCCAGCGGAGTTATTTAAGACCGGCGGCGAAGCGTTGGTTAGGAGTATGCACCAGCTTTTATGCAAGACATGGTCCGATGAACGCATACCCAATGACGGGAATCTCAGTGTTCTCTGTCATATCTTTAAGAAAGGAGACCCCGCTGTTTGCGCCAACTACCGCGGAATAAGTCTCCTTTCCATTGGATATAAGACTCTGTCGGGCGTATTGTGTAATAGGTTGAAGCCATATACCGACTCACTGATAGGACGATATCAGTGTGGCTTCAGACCATAAAGGTCGACCAGTGACCAAATATTCGCATTACGCCAAATCTCAGAAAAGACCCGTGAGTTCAACAAAGACACTCACCACCTATTTGTCGGTTATAAAGCCGCTTTTGACACGCCGATACGATCGAAGTTCTTCGACGCCCTGTCCGACTTTGTATGGCTCTACCGTGCGATTTTTTCAATCTCCTGATGGAATACATCCTACGCCAATGCCCGTACATACAGAGTATGTCGGGCTCGATCTTCCAAAAGGAAGTGATGCTGCTCGCTTACGCCGATGACATCGATATCATCGGTACGCAGGAGCGGCGAGTCAGCAAGGCGTTCTCGATGATTGAAAAACAGTCTCGGCTCATGGGTCTAGCGGTGAACGACGACAATACGAAGTACTTGGTGTCTTCTCGCACTCCGTCAATGCGTCTTGGACGGTCAGTGACGATGGAGAATTTCAACTTCAGTGTTGTAGAAAACTTCGTCTATCTCGGAACAGAGATCAACAGCAACAACAACGTCAGCCTGTACGAGCTATTCAATGAGGTTGACATAATCCAGCGCATAAAATTCCAGCGGCTGCACTGAGCTGGGCACCTCATTCGAATGGACGAAGGAGCTCCAGCACGCATGGTTTACATGGGGGGCCCAAACTTGATTGGTGGACGCCGACATAGTGGACGACCGGGCACTCGATGGAATGACCAGGTATGGAGAGATCTCTCCGTACTTGGCATTCAGAACGACTGGCGCCAGCGCGCAGAGGATTATGGAGGCTGGCGCGCTTTCCTGGACGCGGCCATGACCGGTAGACGGTTGACGGCCATTTAAGTAAGTAAGTAAGTAAGAGTTTGAAGAGTGGTTTCTAGAGCATGAAAACGAATGTACTGCAAACCATCAAGGATCTTCCGGTATAATCGAGTTGGATTTTGTCATTGAAATGTTCAAGCGCTCTTTAGAAAAATATAAAGTAAGATATTTATACTATATAGGAGATGGTGACTCGAAGACTTACAGTGGTATAATCAAAGCTGCTCCTTATGGTGAAGATGTAGTCCAGAGAAAAGAATGTGTTGGCCACGTTGAAAAACGAATGGGCACCCGTTTAAGAAATTTTGTAAACACGACTGTGAAAGTTACAAAGAAACAACTGAAGGAAAAGTAACGAAGAAAAAGCTTTTGTCTGGAAAAAATAAGCTAACCGGTAAAATGATAGATAAATAGACAGTATATTACGGGCTGGCAATAAGAAGACACTGTGATTCAGTTGAAAATATAAAGAATGTGAAAGGGGCCACCTAGTACCATCCACACAAATCTTCAGCATAAAAAATGCCCGACCGGCGAAAAATCCTGGTGTACTTGGCAGCAAGCTTTTGCGCAAAACTACTTTGGCATCCCATAAACATAATTATAAAGCACTCCCAGATGATGTTTTACAAGCTATCAAACCCATTTATGACGAATTAAGTTCAGATATTTTATTAGAACCACGTGTTGGCGGCTTTACTCAAAATTCAAATGAAAGTTTTATTCAACTTATTTGGAAAATCGGTCCAAAACATCTTCAAGCTGGCTTAAAGGTGGTTGAACTGACTGCAAACATTGCTGCATGTACGTTTAATGAAGGTTATTCTGCCCACGAATATGTCCGGAAAGAAGACATATAGCAGAAAATCGACGCAATCCTCTAAGGAGGAACGAACAGCTCGTAGACAATAAAAAAAAGATTTTATGGACTCTACAGCTGCTTCACTATGGCCCTGGAATAGATGGTTCAATGTAAGTTAAAAAAATCATTATTATACTTTCAATTGCTTTTAAAACTTTATACAATAAATACTTGCGGATGAACGACCGCTTTTATATAAAACAATTTTTTTTCTATTTTTTCGCTAAAAATTAAAAATCGCATATTTCGCAATATAATTTCATTCATCTGCACAAGAAACTAATATTTTAAATAAATTTATTCAATTTTATTATTTCAGATAACAGGTTTTATGCACCGCAAAACGACACTTTTTTGAAGCGACTCCGACCGACCGCCGTCACGGGATAAATAATAATTATTTTTAAACAGAAAAATTCCTAGATACTCTCCAAATATAACTATTTATCATGTACAAAACATGGATAATTATACTCACTCAGAAATGAGAAAACAAATCGCAAAAATCTGCTTTTTCAGCGTCGGAAACCATTCTGCCTCCTTAAAACCAGATATAAGTAACAAAAATATTCATAACTGCAAAAAATAATATTTGAGCTCCCAAGAAAAAAACGAGAAATACCTCAGTGCACTCGATGTCAACGTTATGGACACACCAAGCATTATTGTTACCGAAGCACTCGGTATGATAAGTGTTGTGATGTCCATATAAAAGGGCGCACAAATACAACATTTTTTTTAAGCATAGTAATGTAAATATATTTTGTAGGGGAAAAGATTGTAGCATTAAATTAGTTTATAAAACAAACAAAACAATAATAATTATAAATTGAAATGCAACAATAACAACACGCACAGCAGCCAGCAGCAACAAACAACACAAAAACAGAATAACGATAAGCTGCAAAGCAACAAAACACCGCTATCAGCAGATATACGACAACAACAAAACAACAGCAAGCAAAGAAGCGAAAACATATGGCGCAACAATAATAGAGTTAAGTTAGAGTTAGATGGACAACAACAACCACAGTGGCTAACGGAGAGCGCTGTCCTTCGCGATTCTAAAAAATTGCAGCTAATCAGACAAATTAGCAACGAAATTAGCTCGCCTTGGAACGGCAAGGTAGCCAGTCAGCTTCGGTGAAGGAGCAGCAGCAGTAACAGCTGCTAGTTCGTCTTGGACCGGTAAAGTGGTCAGTCATCTCCCGAAAAGTGGCAACAGCAGTAACAGCTGGCAGTCAGTCTCGGACCGGCAAGCGGACCAGTCATCTTCTGCGAAGCAACAGAGGCAGCAGTAACCAGGTTGAAGCAGCAACAGCGGTAACGACGGAAACAGCGGTAGAGGCGATATAAGCATTGAAGGTAAATGGAGACACCCGGATGAATATAATAACAGCATCTTGCAGCCGTAGTTAATTTGTAAAGTAGATAGTGGTAAAGTAGTAAGTGCCCACGGGAATCGGTACAACCGTAGTCGCAGTCGCTGACGGGATCGGAGCCTAGCCGTAGTTAATGTCCACGGGAATCGGGACAACCGTAGTCGCTCATGGGATCAGAGCTTAGCCATAAGTAGTGTCCACAGGAATCGGGACAACCGTAGTCGCTCACGGGATCGGAGCCTAGCCGTAGTTGGTATCCACGGGAATCGGGACAACCATAGTCGCTAAAGGGATCAGAGTCTAGCCGTAGTTAGTGTCCATGGGAATTGGGACAACCGTAGTAGCTGACGAAATCGGAGCCTAGCTGTAGGTAGTGTCCACGGGAATCGGGACAACCGTAGTCGCTCAGGGGATCGGAGCCTAGCCATAGTTAGTGTCCACGGGAATCGGGACAACCTTAGACGCTTTCGGGATCGGAGCATAGATATTATAGTAGATAATGATGGATGCCTTCGGGATCGGGGCACTTAGAAAATAACCCGCTCTTTTCCTTTGAACAATGCAGGCACTGACTTAGGCGGCCCAACCCAACAATCCAATATACTGTGTTTTCCCTCCTCAACACAAAACACTAATGGAACAAATGGGCACGGTGCTTAATTTGTTAACATCAGTCATTGCAAATCTGTGCAAATGATTGAAATCGCATGCTGGAATGCAATTGGGCTTGCCCAACACATACAAGAACTACCAACATTCTTGGCAGACAAAGACATTGACATAATGTTGATCTCGGAAACTCATTGCACAAAAATGTTATTAGTATTCCCAAATATTCAATTTATACTACAGAAATTCCTGCCGGTACTGCCCGCGGAAGAACCGCGATTATAATGAACATTAAAATAAAATATTATGTTCTTGAAGAGTATCGAACGACACATTTACAAGCAACAAAAATACTAGTTACGGATCAACAACAGCTACTCACAGTAGCTTCTGTTTACTGTCCACCTAGCCAGACAGCAAAATTTATGACTAGCATACATTCAATAATATATGGACATTTGGTCGTTAGAAAGGTTTCTTCACTTTGGATCCCGCATAATTTGACAATTGCTCAAAAAAAGGGTCGTTTCGATTGGTACAAGCAAATGCTGAAGAATTTCATACAAGGTGCGTCAAAAGCCGTCTACTCAATCGTGACAAGTTACGAAACGTGGATAATGCGTATGAGCCCGAAACAAAACAGCAGTCGACCATCCGGGTCTTTCAAGACAAGCACAATCCAACAAAAGTTACTCGCTCGCGCAGGACATCGAAGCAAATGATCGCATGTTTCTTCTCGAAATCCGGACATGTTGGGAGCGTGTCGCTTGTGGAAAGAAGGACAGTCGTTTCTACTTGGACTACAACCATTTATTTGCCTGAAGTGTTCGATGAACTGAGGAAAACCAACCGACTAAGACGAATCATATTTCATCACGATATTGCGAGGTTTCACACATCGGCCTTAACAAATGAGTTTTTGGACGCTCAAAACATGGCATTGATGGGTCATCCGGCGTACATCACATAAATAATTTTCGCGGACAGCGGTTTTGAAGGCATCTCCCTTAAAAACGCATGTTTTGAAGGTATCTCTTTTGGAGTGGCAAAATGGTTTCACAAAATGGTTCGGGCAAATGCATGCAATTTGTTCTCATAAATAACCTTTTTTCATGGTTAGGCTAGAAATATATGTAGCAACCCTCGTACACAGCAGATATGCCATCAGACCAAGAGACTACGCTAACGATACAGTTTTGATGGCTTCCGACAAAAATACAATGACATGTTTCGATAAATTCGGAACTGAAATTAACAAGAAAAAAACGGTCCAAGTGATATATACAAATAGGAAACCTAGTAAATATTCACTTAAAATTAAAGACGTAGAAATAAAAAATTCAAACCACTGCAAAATATACTGGAATAACATATTACAACGTATAACAAGTAAACGATATGAAGTCAAAAATATTGTAAATTTTGACAAATTAACTAGAAGCCAGGGAAAAACCCAAAATTATCATTAAACAATAAAAACATAATACATTAAGCAATTATAATGATATAGAGATAGAGATTTGGGAACCACCAAGCAAAACGAATTTACAAATTATCCAAAAGCTGATTGGGATGTAGCAAACAGGGACATATAAGAAAGTATTTCAACTGTTTCTTAATTAAAGTCAAAAATATACAAAACAAAAGTGATTTTAGTGTCGAGAACATTTACAATTGGTCGCGAACCGGCTAGATCCGTTGGGTTTATGTGAGTGTCCATCAGCTTTACAGCGCATTTAATATAAGGCTGCCGGGAATATCATTAGAGCAAGGATTGCTGATTTAAAATGACTTTATTTTGTAGTCCACAATACGGCCTTTTTTTGCGGTATTCGATTTGCCTACCAACAAAAATCAAGGGTTATGCCCAAAGACGGTGTGCGGTCAAATATGAGGAGTACAGAGAAGGCTCAAAACCGTGAATGCTCACGTAGCAACTCATGGAACAGTAATAGGTCCACCCCACCGGATCCAAAACGTTATGATCCTTTTTATGAATGGGGCTAATAACCGAGCCGCCTAGCCGTAAGATCTTGATTGTCGAACTCGCCCTCTTCCGAGCCCAGCCACGCAACATACTATAGATGACCGCTCGAATTGCCAATTAAATAATGACCGCAGTAATTCTACGATGATTATAAGCAAAGTATACCTTGCCGAAGCGCTTAGACTTGCTGACAACGAACCGACTATGTGTGATGAACTCGGGAGGTGATATAGCCTTCCACAGCTGAGACATAGGCTTCTTGCGTTGCTCCGAGAGCGAAATTTAGTGATATTAACCCCAAATTTGGTTTATAATTATACTTTGGTATCCTAAGATAAACTATAAACTTGTTTTTCGATTTCACCGATTTTTACTATATCCGTTTTATAGCCGATATGGCCGAATAACACAACATTTTTTGTTTATAAATCTCTTGGTTTGTAATTTAATTGATAAGCGAATTTTAAGATCCTTCAATATATTATTCAGGAATAGGTGAGATTTCAATTATTGTTTCATATATCCTGTATATAACCGATGCAGACAGCAATATCAATTTGAGAGTAAAAATATAAAGTAAAAATAATAGTAATTATGGTAAAGTACTTACGAGGAAAGTCATCCTAATTTTGATCAATATACATTTATTCTTCATCAGAAAAAATGAAGTCCGGTCCTAGTTGATCATCTTCATATTCATCTTCATCATCCTTTTCCTCATCTTCCTCCTCATTCGCTTCAACATTACGGTCGTTAATCTCATCGCTCTGTCGATCAACATTATCTGTCAAAATTTCTGGTGTTTGCAAGAGCGCGATAAAGTCTTCTGGTATGATTTTTGTTTTGTTTTTATTTTGTCTTTCTTTCAAAAATATACTAGACAATAAAGGGTCCGAACTATCCATAGCTCTATTGAAGACGTCTATCATGTTGTCCACTCGACTGCACTTTCTTGCGTGATCCCTTCTGTCGGTCTTGTACAATTTATTCCGAGATTCAGATGCTTGTTCTGCAAGGCAACCAACAGGCACTAAGCAAGAATTTATTATTTGGTGCCCATGCACTAACACTCAATGAACCGTTGGCGACATAGGGTACCAATCATACTTTTTTCGGTATACCACAAACACCTGCTCATAGAATTCTTTGAATTTCGTAGAGTCAATTTTATATATATATCAATTTTATATTCCTATATAAATGCATTTTTCCCGAAAACGTGCGAATTGGGAAGAATTTCTTAAGTAATTCCATAATATACATATATTTGTTAGTATTTCCTCATTCATAACTTTTTGCAACTCTTTGCCATATAAAAGTACTATTCCACGCAACATAGAGCAACATGTTAAGGTTAATCTAAAAAAAGCATTTAAACAACACATGGCAGAATTTCACGAAAACACTCAATCGCATAAAAACAGTTATGGATTATTTATTTACATACCTTGATTAAAGTCTTCCATTATAACACTTGTTATTTTTTGTTATTCTAATAGACACTGAACGCTTTGAAAGATTACCAAAAAATCTGGTGACTTTGACTGCGCGCCACGCAAATGTTATTGCCATATCAATAAAAATTTATTTAATTTTAGCTCAAGTGGAAAATTTAACAAATAAAAACCCAATTTATGAATTTCTGCCAAAAAAACTGGGAAAAAAACCATAGTGCGCTGTCAACAATAACGAGAGTATGTCTGCGATAAGTACAGCGGTAGCCATAAAGAGCACGGGATAACCCTTCTACGTGCATACACTGCAATGAGCAGCATCCAGTTAATTATAGTGGCTGCTAATCAACCACAATCAAGCAGCACAATCTCGTCTTATACAGCAGAGGCAGTGGCCATAACAACACCAAACCCACGACAGTTATGAGCCACCACAACAACAACAAAATCAACTAGCTGAAATCGGTATGCAAAGAATGACTGAGATGATGGGCATGTTAATGCAAATGCGGCAACAGATGCTCTCATCCATCAGCGTTGCGCTTAAATCAAAATGACTGAACTTTAAATCCATACGTATGGAGTGTCAATGACATCGCAAATAAGAGGAATAAGCTTGAATAGCTCATTACTAAACAAAGAATTGACGTCTTACTCCTCAATGAAACCAAACTGGAGGTGTTGACCCGAACATTTATGGATACAGCTCTTACGCAGCCAACCAGATACAAACTAGAGGCCGCACGGGTTGAGTTGCTGTCCTTAAAATTAAGTTGGCACGCCTGCGTACCAACTCGCAGTTGTCAAAGTAACTACTGTCTTAGGAGAAATCGATTTTGCTGCAATTTATTGACGTACGCAAGTACGCAGCACCCGACCCAACGCTCTTGCTTCACCCTTAACAAGCCACAAGGGAGCTTCTTCAGACAAAGCGAAGACTGCAAAGAAAGTTCATCAGGACACAGCATCCCCCAGTCAGACTAGCCTACAATACAGCTGTTGCTATGTTCAAAGACATGCTACACGCTAAAAAATCACAGTTCTTTGAGCAGAAGCTGGAAAGGATGGACCTAACCGTTGACAACTACTCGCTTTGGAAGGCAACAAAGGCAAACGCAGGCTCTACAGCTGGTCCCTGTTAAGGATCCTAATGGTGTGCTAGCTAAGTCCGAGGCAGATCTAGCTTACATCTTCGCAACCCATTTGAAGGTCAGGTTTACACCGTTTTCACTTGCTGACGAGAATGACGTAGCCAGAGTGGTGCCGTTTCCTCTTCAAATGGACTATCCATTGAGGGACGGACCCGAATAAGTCATGGGAGTCACGAAAGAATTTTCCGTAATACCTTAAAGGCATTGTCATGGCTTGCGCTCTATTTAACGTTAATGTTTAATGCAATGTTGACGATGCAGAATTTCCCTATCAAGTGGAAACTAGCAAGGATCATTATGATCTAAAGCCTGGCAAGCCTAAAGATATTGCCAGCTCTTATCCAATAAGCCTTCTACCTTCCCTGTCGACGGTTTGGCAAAGAATTTTTGCAACGCGGGTAACACAGCTTGGAGTCTACCAAATGGCTATACCTGAGCATCAATTTGGTTCAAGCTCACAGGTAAGTGAGCCACATATTAAAGGCGTTTAATGGAAAGGAGTACTGCAATGGAGATTCTGTGCCGGAAGCCTTTGACCGACTGTGGTACGTTTTAGCGAAAATCAAGGCTATTCTTCCAACCCCTTTATACTCGATGATACGGTCTTACTTGGAAGACCACCATTTGCAAGTGAAAATGCAAGTGAAGCAATTGTCCATCCCGTGAAAGCCGGAGTTCAACAAGTGTGCTGGGACCGTTACTGTACTTCTTATTTACTATTGATCTCCTTGTCCGCGATTAGGATATAATGCCACCCGAGATACTATTTACTATTTGTCTCTACTATTTGGATATACGCGATACAAATATGGGGCATCGCGAATCCAAAAACTGCAAAATAGAAGTCTTTCTGTAATTACAGGGTGTAAGTCCGCAACCCAACACTACACCGAGACTTGAGGCTGAACATTATACAACCAGAAATCATGCACCACACAAGCTCCTGCAACTTCCGGCTGCTAAATCATGCCAATACACTTACAAGAAGTTTGCCACATAGGCGTCCAATAAAAAGATTAAGAAGGACTAATATTGGAGTCGTCACTACACCAAATAGATAGAGATGACTGTAAATGAATTTCGAGAGCACTATCACAATAATTTGTACAGTTTGGCGATTATAATAATAGAGTGCTACATGATATGGTAAGAGGATGTATCAAATCCTGATTCCTATCAAAATAAAAAAAATAAAAAAAAGGGAAACGAACACAACACGACAACCATGCTCAGCACTGCTCGATTAATGATTTAAGGATAAAATAAATTTTGAAGAAAACCTCTCGAAGAAGGAGCAACCTCGAATGAGTTCTCAAAGGTTAAGTAAATATTATAAAAACAATTGTGCATTGCATTATTACGCACAAATTGAAAAAGTGAAAGGCGTTCCAAGTTGGTCCAAACACGTCTCAGCGCGTACGTACGTTTTCGCAAAATCCTATTCTGCTGCGTTGTACTAACGTTGTTGTTCCTGGGAATCTAAACCTCATCTTAAGGAATCAAATTTTAAAATAGAGTACAGTTGACAAAAGATTTAAACAGGGTAACCATTGAGGTTTACGAGGGGGCGTATTCGCCATAGGAGATTAAGTGGAACAACTGTGTAGATGCATATGGAGACTATTTTTTAACGACATTGCCAAAAAAGTATATTTACAAAATTATTTCTTTATTTTTAGGATGTTTATGTATACTTACACATTGCTGTAGCTTCTCCTCTTAAAAAATATGCTGTAAACCCACTTTGATGGGCAACAACCAAACGCATATCCGACAATATTTGAAGATGTTGCACGGGATATCCAACAGTAAATTCACACGTTTTCTGATGTCTAGTGCGAGTCCGATTAATCTCATATACAATAATTTGAGTATGATTATTCGCACGTTTAATTGCTATTACAAATGAGTAAACAATATTAGGGTTCCGTTTAATAATTCCAGTGCAAGCAGCAACACAGTTTTTGGAGTCTGTAACTTTAATCCACTCAACATCACTAGCTTCTAATGCTCGAACTGGAAGTAAACGTAAATGTCGTTGCTTTCCACAGAGAATAACTAATATTTGTTCCTCTTCAATATACCACAATTGAATTATCTTTTTGTTCTCGCCAATCCGTGCAATTTCTATAAAGATAAAAATATAAAAATAGAGCAAGATAAGTTTTAACGTACTGCAAAATCCCAGTTCAGTTATTAAAAATTCGCAAACAATATCGCAAGCGAATTATTTTTCGAACGTTTTAAGAATAAAACTATCTTATGGGAACCCGTAAACAATTTGTTGCTCAGTTAGCTACTAAAAAACTTACAATTCATGTTCTGACGTAGTTTTAACTAACACTTGCGTTCATGGTTATTCTAAGTTATTGAATTTGCGATTCAACCATTATTTTTCGATTTTATTAAAAAACAGAACAAACAAAATTAAAAACAATTTTGCGATATTTATTCCGTGATTAAATGTTTAATATAAAAAATTATTCTGCAATTTATAGTTTAAACTTCCTAAAGAGAGGTGGCAAAATTGCTTCACAAAATGGTTCGGGCGAATGCAAATGTGTATCGATCGTAATGGTGAATATTTTAACAAACAATAAAGCGATTTTTTCTCATAAATTACCGTTTTTTCATGGTTAGGCTAGAAATACATGTAGCAACTCGTATATACGCGTTGCTACGCTCCCTCTTTGTTTTCCTTTTTTAAAGTTGAGGTAACAATTTTGCAAGTCTAATTTTACAATATTTCATTTATCATGACATGCTACGATTTTTAGTTGACCCTACGTGCTCTGCTACGAAACCCTTTGTGTTTCTCATTTATTAGACTACGTTATCACATGCAGCTGAACTCGCATCGCCCGCGACCAATAAAACCGAACTGTTTACACTTACCCATTATCCATTACCCATAACCCCCATTACGTATTTCCCATTACCCACTATATATTACTATATATTACCCATATTCCATTAGCCTTTATCCAATTCCCACTATATATTACCCATTATCCATTACCATTCCCCATTATTATTACCAACACCCCTTACCATTTCCTATTAGATATTACCCATTACCATTACCTATTACCAAATATTATCCTCGTACCTGAAACTGATGCAGAGATATGTTGAAGCTTCTTAATCGCTTATACGGGGGTGGGGCACATTGATCAAACCCATGAAGTGATTTGTTTCCAATCCCATTAACGTATATCGTCAGATAGTTCCACCATGAAATCCATCTGTCAAAAGTAATGTGAAGTAGCGATTCCCATACAAAATTTCCTATTTATAATTTATCGATTTTTCAGCTAAAATTTATAGTTTTTTTTTCAAGAATTTGAGACCTTACACCAAAATAAAACAAGTAAGGAATTTTCAGTCGGGCGTAACCGACTGTAAGAGGCCCTGTACCAGTTCAGTTCGCCTAACAAACACATTAAATGTTTCCCGAGCTTATGACCAAACACATGACCACTTCTCACTGCGCGAATATGAATGAAAAGGAAAGGGGGGGGGTCGTTCAAATTCAATTGCTTATAAAATCGTCATTTATTATCCGATTTTGATGAACTTTTCGGATTTTGGCTAAGAAGGACGATATCTCTATACTGGCATACTTACTTTTTTTTGTGCCGAAGAAATTTTTACAATTGGGGGTGATTTTATGGGAAAGGGGGGGAGGGGCAAGTTTTTAAAATAAACTTGTGAAATTCCGGAGCAGTCCTAGTCGAATGCAAAAAACACGAAGTCTCTATCTATTACCGTTTCCGAGATCCTTTCGTTCATACGGACGGACAGACGGACATGCCTATATCGACTCCTCTATCACTCCTGACCATAATGGGGGTAACTTTGGGGGGTCTCCGACCATTATTTCTATCTGTTACATACATTTGCACAAACCCAATAGGCTCTTGTACCTTCGGTACAGGGCCTAATTATATGTCACTTTAATTACACCTTTTTTATGTATCACTGAATACCACCCTTTTTTCGAAAACACCATCGACTGTCGAAATTCGTGCAAAAACGTTGTTTTTGAAGCATTTCTGCAGATAACACCCGATTTTTTCTCAATATTTCACATATATCTGTAAGCTTAAATTTTAGCTTGCTCTTCAACAGATAGCGGTTTTCCTTTGCCCATATTAATTTCAAGTTTCGTCAGTGGTGCATTGGGATGGTAAAATGCTCCCAGAATTGACTGGGCATGAAAAGATGAAATGTTTGCCGATCGGTATTACTAAAGGCGAATTCTATTCTAGGAATACCAAAGATAACTGCTTCTACTAAAGTAGAAATGTCTAAAGCAACTTTTAACCTGAGGACTGACTGAGACATTCATATGGTACATGAACTGTACTCGTGGATTATTGTAGCGTTTGACGATTAAATTCCATGCGGTGTTATAGTTGTTCTCCGTCAAATCCAATTGATGAATATAGAGGTCGAAAATAACTCACTCTACGTATTTTCAATATGTTTCCCACTGAGAGAAACACAAAAATTTCAAACTCAATTTGTTTCTCACAGTGTTTAATTCTGTTGCTTTTTATTTTTGTGTTATATGTTGAGTTTTTTCCATTAACAGAAAAAAATATCTGTTCGTTAATAACAGTTGCAATTTTAAAATATGTTCAAAGTGTTTTCTGAAAACAGTTAAAGGAAATCATAAAAATATAAGTGGAAATGCATAAGTGGAATTTCGTAAGTGACTTAAAATTATTAATAAAATAGGAGTTTGGTTAATTTTTTTTATTTAATTAACTTTAACAATTTCTTTTTACTCAATACTTCATTTTACAATTAAAAGCGAGTTAATAGTTTCTGCGCTTAATTTGCAAGGTCTGTCACTTAAAATAAAATGTAGAGCCATTGAATATGCATTATAGATTTGGTTCACAATTTCCAACAACCCTTCGCTGTCTAAATGCACAAATGATCTGCCATCCTTTGTAACAATTTTTACAATAGATGATATAAAGTCATCTTTATTGATGTCGTACGAAATCTTAAATCATTTGGCTCTGTATCAACTATTTCCGCACTATGATACAAATCTTGATGCTTTAATTGCAAATGACGCCTCAAGTAATGTGTTTTCCCTTTAGAAAACTATTACAAACATTGCATTTGGATTTATCATTATCACCATCATATTTATAAAAAATTCGAACTTTTTGATTCGAATTACGACCCATTGTTATACGTTTTCTTGAATTGAATTTATTTTGCAAATTTGACACTTTATTGCGTTAGAGTTGGAATATTATCGATGCAAATATCGATATTAGTGAAATATCGCAAATGTCGATAATTTTCTACCTATACATTTTTTCTCTGATCAAAGACACTTCTATTTTTTCTCTCAAAAATAAGTGTCTTTGTGAAACAGAAACAGAAAAAAATTCGAAAATAAAAGTAACTCACTGAGCAAAACAATTCGGCTACAAAAATAAACCACTTAAAGTGTTTTGTGAGTTATTTTTTTCTCTCAGACAATAACAGTTATTTAAAACCACTCAAAGTGGAGTGAGTTATTTTCGATCTCTAGATGAATATCATTACCATGTTTCACTGGTAGTGCCTGTTTTAAAAAATGAAACTTTTGAATACTGAAAAGCGCTACTTTGTTAAACAAATGTATCGCAGAATGCTGGCCACTCTACGAATTTACCTGAGAAAGAAGGAACTGGTAATTTTGGTAATTCCACCTTCGATGATGGTGCTGCAATTATAGTTGTGTTAGCAGTGTTGAACGAAGATGTAGATTCCAATGTTTGCATTGGAAATGCTTTATCATATGCTTCGGAAATAAAATAATATACGCTAGTTAATATACAAGATTGGAAAGAGTCAATGATTACAGTTCATATAGACATGGTAAATCGATTGCAACATGATTTCGAAGCAGTGCAAAACTTATTCGAAACAGAAAAACCAAATGAAATTTAAAGTGATTTTCGTGCAACGTTTAAAGGTAAATTCATTGAGGTTATGTCCGATTTTTTTTTATTTCCCATGTTTTATACTACAGTCGAAATGACACCTCATACATTTTATAATATTGAATCAGGGATTAAAAAAAAAAGAATTAAGATAGAACAATTTCTACTAATTCTATTGGTATTTATGATTATTGTTATGCAGGAACCCATGCATTGCCTACAGGCAGCTAGTACTTACGGCTGCCCCGCTCTTCGCGAGATATCGTAACGTTCACTGTTTGTAGGTTAGCATAGATTACCAGACACAACATGTGTAGTATTACTTAAAAATATTTACAATTAAAAGAAAAAAATATTAAAAAAAATTTATAGTTTAACTAACTAATATTAATTAACAATTAATTTAAATATAAATTTGGTAGGTCTGCTGGTCGAATTCTTTTAAGTCGGCTCCAGAACGGGTATGTTGTTCAGCTCGACGTTGGAGTGAGCCATTAGTCGAATGTGATGCATTCTGCTAAATTTTGTTATCTCCTCCTTGACAGTTGAAATCTTAAGATCTCGGTGAATATCTGCATTAGAAATAAACCAGTCTGCACTTGTTATTTGACGAAGTATCTTGGACTGTTGCCGTTGGATGAAGTTAATATTTGATATTTTGGATGTACCCCAGATCTGTATACCGTAAGTACAGACAGGCTTAATTAGACTTTTGTAAATTAAAAGTTTGTTGTACATAGACAGTTTTGATTTTTTGTTGATGAGCCAGTACAATTGGCGGCATTTCTCTTTTATTTGATTATGTTTTTTTTCAATATGCATCTTCCATGTTAGTTTGCAATCTAAGATACCCAAGTATTTGCTAGACTTTTCAATGGGTATGTCAACATGGTTTATTTTTAAAGGGATGGGTTGGAAAGTTCGGTTTGTTGTAAAAATAACTTGAGTTGTTTTACTGCCATTAATTGTTATAACCCATTTGTCGAATACCTTTTCCACGTCGAGAAAAACTCCAATACAGTATTTCTTGTGTTCAATGTCTGTTGAAATTTTATTAACAACTCTGTGAATTTGTTCAATAGTTAAATGTTGTTTTCTAAAGCCAAACTGATGGTCAGGTATAGAATAAATTTTATCAAGTATAGGTTGCAATCTGTTTTTAAATAGTCTTTCAAACACCTTTGATAAGATTGGCAAAAGACTTATGGGTCTATATGAAGCTACATTAGTAGCATCTTTGCCAGGCTTTGGAATTGCTATTACCTCTGCTACCTTCCAAGTCTTTGGGAAATACTTTAGTCTTATTATAGCATTGAACAAATTATTAAAATATAACATAGAGTGCAATGGAGCTTCTTTAAGTAGTACTCCTGTTAACATATCGTAACCAGGCGATTTTTTCATTTTAATATTATCAATAATTTTTCTGATATCTTTGACATTAACAAATCGAATTGGAGTATTATTGGTTGAACTGTTTGAACGTTCCAGTATATGGTCGCTGTTTTGTGGGTCGTTCGTGAAGACGTTCTGATAATAGTCTGCTAAAACTGTCGATTTTTCCAGTTCTGTTCTGGCCCATGTTCCATCTGTCTTTTTTATAGGAGGGATTTTAGTTGTGGTTTTTTTTAAATTTTGTTGTGGCTTTCCAAAGAGAATAATTTGTGTCTATGGTAGGGGTCAAATTTGTTAGAAAAATTTCTATATTTTTGTTTTCGATTTTGCGAAGCGAATCTTTTAGCTCCTTAGTTGCACGATTGAATTTCTTTTTGTCATCGGGACATCTTGTAGCTTGCCAAATTTTACGAAGTTTTCTCTTCGATACAATTTGATTGCGTATAGCAGCGGGTGTAAATTGCGCATCCTTTTTTCTTGTTATAGACGGGGTTACATTAAGCGCCGCCAAGGCTACCGTATCGTTAAAGTATATAACGGAACTTTCTATGTCTGATTTGCTTGATGAATTTAACACGCCACGAGCAGTACATTATAGACTTTGTTCTACAATGCGACATTTTCCTGATGACCATACACAATCAATCGTTGTTCAACAATCTAAACCTCGCATCCCGGAGCTGGTAATTCCTACGTTTGGTGGCAACTATACAGATAGGATGAGTTTCTACTCATTGTTTGAGACACTTATAGATAGCAAAAATACTTTAACCAACATAGAAAAGCTACAATATCTACGCTGAAGTTTAACTGGCACCGCGCTACATACAGTGCGTTCATTGGAGATAAAGGATTCAAATTACAACAGGGCTGTTGAATTACTTAAAAATCACTTTGATAATAAACGTTTGAATTTTCAGGCACATGTGCGAGACATTCTTGCATTAAACATTGTAGAGGAAGGCTCTGTGGCTGCACTGCGCCAATTTAATGACCAAATAAACTTACACCTAAGCGCGTTGGATTACATGGACAACAAAGAGCAGCTTGCAGATGGATTGCTGATTCAGCTTACACTCATCAAAATAGATTTGGAATCAAGGAAACGCTGGGATTGGAAATCGGTGCGAACATTTTTGGATAATAGATGCGTCATGCTTGAAAACGTGGAAAATACTATGGTAACTAGCTCACATGGCAAACAGGTGGGCCAAAAACATAATTACTAAACTCAATCTCGAAAATCATTTGTTATATCGTCCAACTACGAAAATGATTGTGTTTTTTGTGGCTCAAATGATCATGCCATACAACGTTGTAAACATATTTTAGATCTAGACCCACCAATTCGATATAAAGAAGTAAAACCTCTGCAGCTTGGCCTTAACTGCTTGCGAACAGGCCATATAGTTTGTAATTGCCATTCTAGTTCCTGCCGGCAATGCATGGCAAGACATCATACCTTGATCCATTTGCACTCAAATACAAGTAGCTTTATTTCTCGCTTATGACCAAATCTAAATTTCCACCTAGCTCTCAAAACTCAGTGATTCATAGCCCTACACCACAACAAGCCTTAGTTTCTACATTGCCTACAAAATCAAAAAACAAAAATAATCAATCGTTGCCTAAAAATGTTGTATTTCTTGCTATAGCTGTTGTTCTTATACAAAATAGAGCAGGTACGTTTATACCATGTTATACACAAACATGTTACCATAAATTAGGCGATTCTTATCAACAAGCACTTGCACGATTTAAAAATTTTGAAAGGAAATTAGAAAGGCAACCTGAAATTAAGGAACAATATAGCGCATTTATGGAAAATACTTATTGTTGAATCATATGACTCACATCGCCGAAATACCTGCAAACGTTAAGTCATATTTTTTGCCACATAATTGCGTATTCAAAGAGGATAGCAGTACAACAAAATTGAGAGTTGTGTTTGATGTTTCAGCTGTTACTTCTACAGGACATTCATTGAACGATGTGCTAATGTCTGGCCCAACAATTCAACCTTTGCTGTTTGGGATATTACTTCGTTTACGTACATTAGAAGTAGCTTTAACTGGGGATATATTTTATTTATTTATTAATTTTATATTTACATCTACATACAAATATTTCAATGCTAAGTTGCTCAACAACATCTTATTTCTACCTTCTCAGACCCTTCAGACCCGTTGGAGGATTTTTGTTTGGTTGCCCAGTTGACCGACTGTGCCTCAACTCACAGCCATGGAGTGGTCTAATTATAAATTATAAGATAAAATGGATAAATGAAATTACAATTTATTGACGTTAAGAATTAAGGATAGATTTTTTAATATAATTTAAAGAAAAATTGCAGGAGAATAGAAAAGAAAATGTGTTATAGGTATAGCAGAGAGACCGAAAAGATTCGTGGCAAGCATAGTTTGTTGTGCAAAATGACAACCATAAAGGCACATAGTTTCGCGTGAAGCGAGAGGGAATATTTAAAGATAAAGATTGAAGTAAATAACAAGAATCGACTTCCCCACAAAGAATTTTGTGAATGAAAACAACAGAGAGCATTGACCGTCGAGCAGATAGAGTTGGAAGATCAATAAGTTTCAGTCGACATATGTGGGGAGATGTATATCAGAACTGTTTTTGAACAGACTCGATACGATCTTGATGAATTACTAAATCATTTATAATAATTTCCCTACTAAGATTATGCACACCTAGAA
>JAWNNP010000296.1:0-115763 GCA_035044805.1 Leucophenga maculata | reverse complement strand
TACATCCATACATACATCCATATATACATCCATACAAACTTTCGCATTTATAATATTAGTAGGATTAGTAGGATTTGAACGGAGCTGGATGCGTGCATGCGTGTATGTGTAGAACAACCATATAAATATACTGAAAATTCGCTTTTTTTGGACCTTTAGGCTAGAATATCTCAAAAACCTAAATTGATATAGCAATTTAAAGCTGGATCTTAAATCAGCGGCTCAAAAATCATGCAATTAAATTATTTATGCTTTCCAAACTAACCTCATTGTTTTTGTAATATTTGAAGTATTAATTTTCATTCAACAATATCTCCGATACAAAAAAGATATCGCAAAAATTTAAAAAGAGTTTTGAATGGTAATATTAGCGCTTTTAAAAGCTGCAACGAGAATTCTAAAAATAAAATCAATTTACGACGTAATATCCACCCGAATACAGCCAAAGCCGTGGTTTAAGCGCTTTTAGGTTAGGATATCCCGAAAACATAAGGTGATAGAGCAATTCCGTGGTTGGATTTGGATTCAGCGCACTAAAAACCTTTAGAAAAGTATGGTTTGGTTCCTATTCTATGTAATTAAAAGTACCGATCGATTCCTGCGCCCCAACTGATGATGTCGTCTTTCTCCTCATCAGAACAGACCGAGCGGACGTCAAACGTACAGGCAGCGCACGAAACTGTTGCGTTTTAATCTCTCATAGTACGTTTATACGATGGAGTTTTTTATTAAATCATTTCATAAAAAGTCAATAAATTGTGTGTACGCACGCTTTTTTAGAATATACCGGTCATCATGAAAACATTTCGTGGATATTTTTCTATTTCATGTATTTCTTCCATCGTTGCCACCTTACAGTTGTGATGTTTGTGTGGCAACTGTTAATGACACCCCTCTATCCTTGTCACTAACCATCTATCCTTCTCACTAACGGCGATGATAATAACACCACAACTGCTACAACAAGAATTACAACATCGTCGTCTACTCTTAAAAAAAAATGTGTGAACACAATATCAATCTACACAACTAAGCAATAGTAGGCATAACATCATGCTACCAGCATATAATTCTACCAGCAGCAGTAACATAAGTAATACTTAAAACATTATCTACTGCAAAACGTTAACACATTACGCCTAACTCTAATATAAACAGTAGCACAAAAAAAAAAAACAAAAAAATGTACGCACAGCAAAAAAACTTAAAAGTCATACTGAGCCTACTAGTTACAACAACTCAGTTCGAACAGTTAGCTACGGACGAGGAACTTGTCCCTACGAACGGAGTCGAACCTAACAACAAACATAAAAGCAACATACAAACCAATGATAATAATATGAAGCAAACTGCGAAAATAAACTAACCACCACCAAAGGCGTAGAGCGCATTAAAGCACTTAATAACGCGCTTAAAGAAATGGTAGGCGCAATTTTTATGCTTAAAAGAAATGAGGAAGTTCGAATCCAAACTTCCGAGTCTGTTCACTACTCAGATGTAATAAAAATGTTGCGTTATAAACGACCAAAAAAGTTCACTTAAAAACAAAAAGAAGAACGAGGTTTTAAAGTAGTTCTTCTATACACTATTCTTCAGAATATATAACAGCAGATCTGAAGAAACTAAGTGATGATGTTATTTAACATACATACTATTATACAAAAATACCTTCTTACTGCAAACTAAAGCACAGTTTAAACCTTCTCATCACAAATGAAGCATAGAACAATGCAGCAATTGCCAAAAATACGGTAATACTCACAACTACTGTATCAGAGTGCCGGTTTGCCTTAAGTGCGCTGAAAGCCACAAAACTTTGGACAGCAAAACGCAAATTGACAACAACACTATTAAATGTGCACTATATAGTAATCACACCGCAAGTTATAAAGGATGCTAAATTTATAAAATTAAAAAAAAAAACAGCGCTCTCTGCCTCTGAAAGAGAAACAATATTACATTTTTAGTAAAAAAAAAATTGATAATCACCATAGGCGATAACTTAAATATAATAACCTGGAACGCAAATGGTCTTTACTAACGCCGTACAGCTTACAAGTTTATACAGGGCAACAAGATTTTTATAGCATTAACATCCAAAACGCACTGTTCAGCTTAACATTCATTTAAAATCACAAGATACTCGATATACACAAATCACCCAGACGGAATATGTCATGGCGGTTTTGCAATAATAATGAAAAACACAAGTATGCAGAGCTAACAAACTTTGTCAAAGATTATATACACTCTACCACTTTGCTATTATCGTATATAATCTTATATGGACATATCACACACCATGTCACCATATACAATACTTTGCCACTCTCGGAGACAGATACATTGTGGCAAGGGATTTTAACACCAAACTCACACAATGAGGATCTCGCCTAACGAACACAATACGCGATTCAAAAATGCAAAAGAATGCAATTAAGCATGGGAGATACAACATACTTCAATAAATTACCGGACTTTAATAAAACAGATTTTCTGTTAAAGTCAAGATTCGAATTATCTTCTGACCACTTACCAATTGAGATAAAATATATGTTACCAGCACAACACGTAACTGCGCCATTTCACATGACTGAATGGGATGCTTTTCGCGAACTCTTAAATTTACAATCTTAAAAGTTCTGTATAGGCGCTTTTCTGGACGGTGAAAAAGTATTTGACAGGGTCGGGAATGAAAGCTTATTAATCAAACCAACTTTAAAATATAGTAAAAAGCTACCTAAACGAGAGACTGTCTATCTTCTATATATATATAAAAATTAATGTTCTGTCTCTAAATCTATGTATCTGTCTATGTATGTTTCTTCCGTCCAACCGAATGAGAGTGAAATTCATAAACAAACTTCGAATAGGTCACGAAAGTAATCCGGTTAAGTTCGGTAAAAATCGGTCTGGGCGTCACCCCGCCCGCCATATAAGCGAAAAACAAAATTCTTCATATATTTGCATACATTTGAGGTAGAGGGTTAAAATTTGGTATAGATGTGAATAGGATTGGGACTAGTAATTGTGTTAGCGTTGGTCAAAATCGGAGAGAGCTATGCCATACCACCCTACAAGCGATTAACAGAATTCAGAATATCTTTGCATCTATTTGAGGTAAAGGGATAAAATTTGGTATACACGTTAATGGGATTGGGTAAAGTAATCGTGTTCGGAGGGGGCTATGCCCACCCCTCATACAAGCGATAAACCAATTTCAAAATATCTTATATATATACATATAAACAATATTCATATAAAAATTTTTACTTGGCAAAGCGTACCGGGTACCGCTACGTCTTAATAAAATATAATGATGACTATTCATAGCTGCGATCTTTCCATCCCCTAGAAATGGCTCAGCCATGTTAGCTGTTTATATGCCCATAAAAATTTAATAACTGCAACAGTTAGACTAAAACATATGCTACAACATCAAACTGGTCTGGCAAATGGAATATTAAACTAAATAACGAAAAAGGCTATCTAAATTAAATAATAGAGAAATTCCTATTAAAACTATTGATAAATGTGTATTAACATCACCACTTACAACAAAAAATTTACCAAATTAAGCCGAAATTGAAGCAAAAAGGAATTCACTGAAAACCAGCTTTTAATAAACAAAACCCTAATAAAATCAATATGGACCTATGGCATTCAACATAGATATAATACAAATAATACAATTAAAAATTCTTCATTGCATTGTAAATGCAGAGTGGTGTATTTCAAACATATTACATAATAGACGAAATAAAAAACTTAAGATAAAATGATACAGGAGTGCTCCCGTTCTTAGAAACATATATATTTCGCGATTTCAGTAAAACATTAAAAAGAATTATTGGACTTGTTTGTTTTAACTGTCAAATTCACTGGAAATTTTTTTAGGTTTGACGTCTGATCAAAGATAATATGAAAAGAAATCGCAAAAGTAAGTAATCATGGGAGCACGTTTGATACTTAGAATCATAAGATAGATGTGCAATTATAATGGGACAATTAAAAGGCGTATTGCCCACTTTCGCTTCTATGGCTGTTTCCGCCGGACCGGCCAAAATGCGTAAACGCTTGGTGCTTAGTCTTTTGTCATTGCTCTTCTTTGCGTACCAATTCCGCGAAACTTTTGCGCGGCTCTCTATATATCCGTTCCGTACTTACTCCAAAATCCATATTCGAAAAGTTGTTCTTATTTAAATTCTCCTTTATTTTTAGCTAGTTTCTCCGCTCAAAAGTGTTTTATGTTAGAGTGTTTATTCTGCGAGAAGTTTAACCATTACAGAAAGTTGTTTTGGATGTTATTTGGATTATAAACAGTAATTGGCCAATGTCCCTACTCGGACGCCACTGTAACGACGTCAAAGGCTGGGGTAGCTCAACCGCCGTCCAAGATCAATCGCGCCAAAAATGTATTTGAAACCAAGACCAGAGCTTTAACAGAGTTAACTATTTAATCGACAGAATAAAACACAGTAAAATTTTATCGTAGTTTTATAATTTATTTCAATTATTTACTTTATTAAAAAAAAACATACTTAACTCTACTTATTTATATTTCATTCGTCCTTGCCCTCTTTAATCGTGATTGCCGGAGATGTCATGAATTACGCTCCCAATGCTATGCTATTAGCGCTTAAATCGTGATTGCCGGAACATTCGTGATTTATGCTACCTAGTCTATGTTACTCTATTAGCGAATGAATCGTGATAGCACCATGGTTTCCGACTAGTAGTGTATACTACCAGGGTTGTGGATCGTGATTGCCGTCGTGATATAAGGTACTATTATTGAACTACCAAGCAACTAAAATGACTAACAAAAATAAATTTGTTCCGACCTTACCAACCAATTATTATTACGCTTGCGAATTTTACTGGCGACTGACACGGCATCTGGCGATCGCGATGCGTCCACCATTAGGCAGCGCGGTATGGTCTTTTTCTTGGGAGGTCATGCTACTTCTGGAACGCATACAGGGTCAATTGTTTGCGGGTCATCGTTCGCGATCTGTTATTTTTCGAATTATAAAAACAAAAGTTAATTTGTTTGTAGCGGCGTTCTATGTCGTCACACTACGAATATTTTAAATTAGGAATGAACTGTTACTTAATGTCAATGTCTACAAAATTTATATTTACATATTTTTGTTGAATGGAGTTGTGGATTAGAAGGGCCATATCTCTTTATTCATTTGTACAACTATGATCGTAGTACATTGAATAGTTAGTTGCGATAGGTATGTTTTGTGTTGAATGTTTTGCATGGATATTACTTTTGGGTTGTGATTTCTGATCAGCACTTCATTTACAATCCAATGTTTTGTGTTTTATAAAATAGAATATATAATTGATTGTGGATGTAGTTGCATTTTAACTGTTATTTATATTTCATTCTTCCTTGCCCTCTTTAAACGTGATTGCCGGAGATGTCGTGAATTACGCTCCTAATGCTAGCGCTTAAATCGTGATTGCCGGAACATTCGTGATTTATGCTACCTAGTCTATGTTACTATATTAGCGAATGAATCGTGATAGCACCATGGTTTCCGACTAGTAGTGTGTACTACCAGGGTTGTGGATCGTGATTACTGTCGTGATATAAGGTACTATTATTTAACTACCAAGAAACTAAAATGACTAACAAAAATAAATTTGTTCCGACCTTACCAGCCAATTATTAGTACGCTTGCGAATTTTACTGGCGACTGACACGCCATCTGGCGATCGCGATGCGTCCACCATTAGGCAGCGCTGTATGGTCTTTTTCTAGGGAGGTCATGCTAATTCTGGAACGCATACAGGGTCAATTGTCTGCGGGTCATCGTTCGCGATCTGTTATTTTTCGAATTATAAAAACAAAAGTTAATTTGTTTGTAGCGGCGTTCTATGTCGTCACATTACGAATATTTTAAATTAGGAATGAACTGTTACTTAATGTCAATGTCTAAAAAATTTATATTTATATATTTTTGTTGAAAGGAATTGTGGATTAGAAGGGCCATATCTCTTTATTCATTTGTACTACTATGATCGTAGTACATTGAATAGTTAGTTGCGATAGGTATGTTTTGTGTTGAATGTTTTGCATGGATATTACTTTTGGGTTGTGATTTCTGATCAGCACTTCATTTACAATCCAATGTTTTGTGTTTTATAAAATAAAGATTGTGGATGTAGTTGCATTTTAACTGTTATATTTTCGTTATCACTATGTACTACACAGTTTTAGTTTGTTTAAGTCGCCAAGGTTTATAAGGTGATAAGCTTAAGATCTTTTTTTCAACTATTGCCCCGAAAATATAACACAAAAATGAGTAAACGAGAGAGAACATTCCGTTAGTTACTTCTCTTTATTAATAATCATCGTTCACGATCTGTTATTTGTCGAATTGTAAACACAAAAGTTAGTTTCTTTGAGGCGGCGTTCCATGTGATCACGCTACGAAGAATTTAATCTAGGAATGAACTGTTACTACACTTTTGTCAACGTCTAAAAAAATATATTTACATATTTTTAGGCCCTGTACCGAAGGTACAAGAGCCTATTGGTTTTGTGCAAAGTTACCCCCATTATGGTCAGGAGTGATAGAGGAATCGATATAGCCTGTCCGTCCGTATGTCTGTATGAACGAATGGATTTCGGAAACGATAATAGATAGAGACTTCGTGTTTTTCGCATTCGACTAGGACTGCTCCGGAATTTCACAAGTTTATTTTAAAATTGTGGATGAGAAGGGCCACATCGCTATATCCATTTGTACCAATTTTATCGTAGTACATTGAGAAGTTAGTTGCTATAGTTATATTTTGTGTGGAATTAATGTGTGTATTTTGCATGGATATTACTTTTGGGTTGTGGTTCCTGATAACGATTTGATTTAAACTCCATTATTTTGAGTTGTTTAAAACAGCATATCTATAATTGATTGTGGATGCAGTTGCATTGCATGTTAACTGTTATATTTCCGTTATCACTATGTACTACACAGTTTTAGTTTGTTAAAGTCGCCAAGGTTTATAAGGTGATAAGTTGAAGTTCTTTTTTTCACTAAATATAACACGAAAAAAGAGCAAACGACAGTGAACATTCCGTTAGTTCCTTCTCTCTAATAAGAATCATCGTCCGCGATCTGTTATTTTTTTCGAATTATAAAAATAAAAGTTAGTTTTTCTTTGTGGCGGCGTTTCATTTCATCGCACTACGAAGAATTTAATCTAGGAGTGAACTGTTACGAGTCTTTTGTCAACGTCGAAGAAGTTTATATATACATATTTTGTTGAATGGAGTTGTGGATTAAAAAGGCCACGTCTCTATATCCATTTGTACCAGTATTATCGTAGTACATTGAATAGTGAGTTGCAATAGGTATGTTTTGTGTGGAATCAAGGTTTGTATATTCCATGGATATTACTTATGGGTTGTGGTTTTTGATCAGGACTTTATTTACAGTCCATTGCTTTGTTTTGTATCAAATACAATATATAAATGATTGTGGATGCACTGGCATTATATGTTAACTGTTATATTTTCGTTATAACTATGAACTATACTGTACATGTTTCCTTAAGTCGCCAAGGTTGAAAAGGGGCTAAGTTTAGGTTCTCTTTTTTAACTATTTAACAGCAAATATAACACAAAAAGAGCAAACGAGAGAGAACATTCCGTTAGTTACTTCTCTCTATTAATAGTCATCGTTCGCGATGTGTTATTTTCGAATTATAAAAACAGTTTCTTTCTGGCGGCGATTCATGTCATCACACTATGAAGAATTTAATCTAGGAATGAACTGTTACTACTTTTTTTTCGACGTCTAAAAAGTTTATATTTACTTATTTTTGTTGAATAGAGTTTTGGATTAGAAGGGCTACAGCTCTATATCCATTTGTACCAGTATTATCGTAGTACATTAAATAGTGAGTTGCGATAGGTATGTTTTGTGTGGAATCAAGGTGTGTATCTTGCTTGGATATTACTTTTGGGTTGTGGTTTCTGATCAAGATTTCATTTAAACTCCATTGTATAGAATATATGTATACTTGATTGTGGATGCAGTTGCATTATATGTTAACGGTTATATTTTCGTTATCATTATGTAGTACACCGTTTATGATTGTTTAAGCCGCCAAGGTTAATAATGGGTTAAGTGTTTTTTGAGCAAATATATAACAAACAAGTAAGAAAATTGCAGTCGGGCGTAACCAACTGTAAGAGGCCCGGTTGCCTAACAAACACATAAAATGTTTCCTTAACTTATGACCAAGCTTATGACCACTTCTCACTGCACGAATAAGTGCCTTATAAAACATTTTTTTGTGTATGAAAAGAATAGGGGGTCGGAAGTATCATAGGTCGTTGAAATTCAAATGGTTATAAAATCTTCATTTATTATCCGTTTTGATGAACTTTTTGGATTTTGGCTTAGAATGACGTTACTTTATACTGGAATACTTATTTTTTTTTGTGCCGAAGATGGGCCGGATGGGCAAAATTTTAAAATAAACTTGTAAAATTCCGGAGCAGTCCTAGTCGAATGCAATAAGCACGAAGTCTCTATCTATTACCGTTTCCGAGATCCTTTCATTCATACGGACAGACAGGCGGACATTGCTATATCGACTCTTCTTTCGCTCCTGACCATAATAGGGGTAACCTTGGGAGTTCTCCGACCATTATTTCTACCTGTTACATACATTTGCACAAAACCAATAGGCTCTTGTACCTTCGGTACAGGGCCTAATAAGAGCGAATGAGAGTGAATATTCCGCTTGGTGCGTCGCGCTAGCAGCAGAAAATATTATAATTGTGTTTTATGCGCAAACGTTAGTGCTGCATTTTTATTATTTTTGAACGATTAATAATAAGAATATTATTAATTTGTTCAAAATTGTGAATATTTCGAAGTATCAAATTTTAGTACAAAGATGAGCCGAGACTTTTTTTCAATCTTTGAGAAAACATTGCTGACTCGCCGTTCTGGATCGTAGAGGTTTCCCCACCCAGACAACGCTTTGTGAGTGTGCTAGCGTCATGATGGAGAGACGTACGATCTTCGCCGGGATAGTGCAGACAGGGCTTCGAAAAACTTCGATCTTATCGGCCGTCGAAAGCGGTTTTATAATCGACGCTGGTGTGTGTCCTTGCTACACTTTCCGGTCTTTTCCAAAATTGAATATTTGGTCACTGGTCGACTTTATTGGTTTGAAGCCCATTATCCTATCACTGAATCCGTCATGGCTTCAGTCTATTACACAATACGCGCGAAAGAATCTTATATACTATGGAATGTAGAAATATTCCTCGGACGTTGGCGCATACAGCGGGGTTAACTTACTTACTTAAATGGCCGTCTACCGGTCATAGCCGCGTCCAGGAAAGCGCGCCAGCCTCCATAATCCTGTGCGCGCTGGCGCCAGTCGTTCTGAATGCCAAGTACGGAGAGATCTCTCCTTACCTGGTCATTCCATCGAGTGCCCGGTCGTCCTCTATGTCGGCGTCCACCAATCAAGTTTGGGCCCCCCATGTAAACCATGCGTGCTGGAGCTCCTTAGTCCATTCGAATAAGGTGCCCAGCCCAGTGCAGCCGCTGGAATTTTATGCGCTGGACTATGTCAACCTCATTGAATAGCTCGTACAGCTCGCGGTTCGTACGGGACCTAAACTCGTCGCCGACTCCAATAGGACCAAAGATCCTGCGAAGAATCTTCCTCTCGAAGACTTCCAACGCTGTCTCATCCGACTCAATCACGGTCCATGCCTCTGCGCCATACAGTAGGACCGGGAGTATCAGCGTCTTATATATCTTTATTTTCGCCCGTCGAGAGAGGGCTTTACTTCTCATTTGCTTGCTCAGCCCAAAAAAACATCTGTTTGCAAGCGTGATTCTTCGCCTGATCTTCAGGCTGACGTTGTTGTTGCTGGTGATCTCTGTTCCGAGATAGACGAAGTTTTCTACAACACTGAAGTTGAAATTCTCCATCGTCACTAACCGTCCAAGACGCATTGACGGAGTGCGAGAAGACACCAAGTACTTCGTCTTGTCCTCGTTCACCGCTAGACCCATGAGCCGAGACTGTTTTTCAATCTCCGAGAACGCCTTGCTGACTCGCCGTTCCTGCGTACCGATGATATCGATGTCATCGGCGTAAGCGAGCAGCATCACTTCCTTTTGGAAGATCGAGCCCGACATACTGTGTATGTACGGGCATTGGCGTAGGATGTATTCCATCAGGAGATTGAAAAAATCGCACGGTAGAGCATCGCCCTGCCTGAAACCTCTCTTGGTATCAAAGGGGTCGGAGAGGTTTTTCCCCACCCTGACAACGCTTTGTGTGTTAGATAGCGTCGCCATGCAAAGACGGACAATCTTTGCCGGGATACCTAGTGCAGACAGGGCGTCGAAGAACTTCGCTCTTATCGGCGTGTCGAAAGCGGCTTTGTATTCGACTAATAGGTGGTGAGTGTCTTTGTTGAACTCACGGGTCTTTTCCAAGATTTGGCGTAATGTGAATATTTGGTCACTGGTCGACCTTTTTGGTCTGAAGCCACACTGATATCGTCCTATCAGTGAGTCGGTATATGGCTTCAGCCTATTACACAATACGCCCGACAGAGTCTTATATCCAATGGAAAGGAGACTTATTCCGCGGTAGTTGGCGTAAACAGCGGGGTTTCCTTTCATAAATATAAGAAAGAGAACACTAAGATTCCTGTTATTTAGTATGCGTTTATCGGACTGTATCCTATCCTACTAATATTATAAATGCGAAAGTCTGTGAGAATGTATGTATGGATTTATGGATAAATGGATGTAAGATTCTCTCTTACGGCTTAGCCGCTCAACCAATTCCTATGAATTCTGGTTTGGTCAAAATCGGAGGAGGTGTTGCCTCACCCACCATATAAGCGATAATCAAAATTTGTCATGTCTTTGTGTGAATTTAAGGAACAGAAATGAAATTTAGAATACATGTTAGGAGGTACAAGAGCAGTCAACCTGTTCAGATTGGTAAAAATCGGACGAATCGTTGCCCCACCGCCCATATAAGCGATAATCAAAATTTGTCACATCTTTGCATGAATTTAAGGTACAGAAATGCAATTCGGAATACATGTTAGGATGATCAAGAGTATAACTATGAACTTTACTGTACATGTTTCCTTAAGTCGCCAAGGTTGAAAAGGGGTTAAGGTTAAGTTCTTTTTTTTGAACCATTAAACAGAAAATATAACACAAAAAGAGCAAACGAGAGAGAACATTGCGTTAGTTACTTCTCTCTATTAATAGTCATCCTTCGCGATGTGCTATTTTCGAATTATAAAAACAGTTTCTTTCTGGCGGCGATTCATGTCATCACACTACGAAGAATTTAATCTAGGCATGAACTGTTACTAGTATTTTGTCGACGTCGAAGAAGTTTATATATACATGTTTTTGTTGAATGGAGTAGTGGATTAAAAGGGCCACGTCTCTATATCCATTTGTACCAGTATTATCGTAGTACATTAAATAGTGAGTTGCGATAGGTATGTTTTGTGTGGAATCAAGGTTTGTATCTTGCTTGGATATTACTTTTGGGTTGTGGTTTCTGATCAAGATTTCATTTAAACTCCATTGTATAGAATATATGAATACTTGATTGTGGATGCAGTTGCATTATATGTTAACGGTTATATTTTCGTTATCATTATGTACAAGGTTAATAATGGGTTAAGTATTTTTTGAGCAAATATATAACAAACAAGTAAGAAAATTGCAGTCGGGCGTAACCAACTGTAAGAGGCCCGGTTGCCTAACAAACACATAAAATGTTTCCTTAACTTATGACCAAGCTTATGACCACTTCTCACTGCACGAATAAGTGCCTTATAAAACATTTTTTTGTGTATGAAAAGAATAGGGGGTCGGAAGTATCATAGGTCGTTGAAATTCAAATGGTTATAAAATCTTCATTTATTATCCGTTTTGATGAACTTTTTGGATTTTGGCTTAGAATGACGTTACTTTATACTGGAATACTTATTTTTTTTGTGCCGAAGATGGGCCGGATGGGCAAAATTGTCGAATGCAATAAACACGAAGTCTCTATCTATTACCGTTTCCGAGATCCTTTCATTCATACGGACAGACAGGCGGACATGGCTATATCGACTCTTCTTTCGCTCCTGACCATAATAGGGGTAACCTTGGGAGTTCTCCGACCATTATTTCTACCTGTTACATACATTTACACAAAACCAATAGGCTCTTGTACCTTCGGTACAGGGCCTAATAAGAGCGAATGAGAGTGAATATTCCGCTTGGTGCGTCGCGCTAGCAGCAGAAAATATTATAATTGTGTTTTATGCGCAAACGTTAGTGCTGCATTTTTATTATTTTTGAACGATTAATAATAAGAATATTATTAATTTGTTCAAAATTGTGAATATTTCGAAGTATCAAATTTTAGTACAAAGATGAGCCGAGACTTTTTTTCAATCTTTGAGAAAACATTGCTGACTCGCCGTTCTTGCGTACAAATGATATCAATGTAATCAACTTACGCGAGCAGTTTCACTTCCTTTTGGAAGACCTAGTGCAACATATTATGTATGTACGGGCGTAGGATGTATTCCATTAGACAATTGAAAAAAGTCACACGACATCGCACCATCCTTCTTGAAACCGCTCTTGGTATCAACTGGATCGTAGAGGTTTCCCCACCCAGACAACGCTTTGTGAGTGTGATAGCGTCATGATGGAAAGACGTACGATCTTCGCCAGGATAGTGCAGACAGGGCTTCGAAAAACTTCGATCTTATCGGCCGTCGAAGGCGGTTTTATAATCGACGCTGGTGTGTCTTTGCTACACTTTCCGGTCTTTTCCAAGATTGAATATTTGGTCACTGGTCGAATTTATTGGTTTGAAGCCCATTATCCTATCACTGAATCCGTCATGGCTTCAGTCCATTACACAATACGCGCGAAAGAATCTTATATACTATGGAATGTAGAAATATTCCTCGGACGTTGGCGCATACAGCGGGCTTTCCTTTCATAAATATAAGAAAGAGAACACTAAGATTCCTGTTATTTAGTATGCGTTTATCGGACTGTATCCTATCCTACTAATATTATAAATGTTATAAAGTTTGTGAGAATGTATGTATGGATTTATGGATAAATGGATGTAAGATTCTCTCTTACGGCTTAGCCGCTCAACCAATTCCTATGAATTCTGGTTTGGTCAAAATCGGAGGAGGTGTTGCCTCACCGCCCATATAAGCGATAATCAAAATTTGTCACATCTTTGCTTGAATTTAAGGTACAGAAATGCAATTCGGAATACATGTTAGGAAGATCAAGAGCAGTCAACCTTTACAGTTTGTTAAAAATCGGAGGGGCGTTGCTCCACCTCCCATATAAGCGATATTTAAAATGAGGTGCCTAGGATGAAAGTGCTGGAGACACACATGACGACGTGCAGTGCGGACGAAATCCCCAGTATGCACATCGTTACTATGTATGTGTATTTAAAATTTGTGATATCTTTGCATCCATTAAAGGCACAGAAATGAAATTTGGTATACATGCTAAGAGGCTCACTAGAAGTCAATTTGTTAAGTTTGCTCGAAATCGGAAAGGTTAATTTCTTACTCCCCATATAAGCGTTTAACAGAATTTGTCATATCTTTGCATTCATTTAAGGTACAGAAATGAAATTTGGTATACATGTTAAGAGTATTAGGAGAAGTCAACCTGTGAAGTTTGGTCAAAATCGGAGGTATGTTAAGAGGATCAGGAGAAGTCAATATGTTAAGTGTGGTCTAAATCGGAGGGGGCAATGCCTTACCACCCATATAAGCGTTTAACAGAATTTGTCATATCTTTGCATTCGTTTAAGGTACAGAGATAAAATTTGGTATACATGTTAAGAGGATCAAGAGAAGTCAACATGTTAAGTTTGGTAAAAATCGGAGAGGGCGTTGTCCCACCTCCCATATAAGCGATAATCAAAATTTGCCATATCTTTGCATCCATTTAAGGTAAGGAAAAAAAATTTGGTATACATGTTAAGAATATCAGCAGAAGTCAATCTATTAAGTTTGGTCAAATCGGAGGGGGCAATGCCTTGCCACCCAGATAAGTGATTAACAGAATTTGTCATATTTTTTTTTTTAGTCCTTTTTTTTAGTACAGAGATGTAATTTGGTATACATGTTAAGAGGATCAGGAGAAGGAAACCTGTTGAGATTGGTCAAAATCGGAGGGAGCGATACCGCACACCCCATATAAGCGACTGCGTCTGCGTAGATTTCGATAAAAGTAGCATAACTAATTACTTTTTTATATGTATTAGTTCTAAGACTATATTTAAAAAAACGCTTCAATTATAGGTCGAATAAAATAATTTATAAAATAAATTTAAAATAATTAACACAAATATTCATATCGTTTAATAAAAATATTCGGTTCTGGAAATCATTTGTCAAAAATATATATTTGATAGAGCTATCTCTGTAGAGATACGGTAGGTTTTTATTGCGTTGAAAATTGTTTCAAACATCTACAAACATCAAGTAAAAGTGAGACCAAAAACGAAAATTGTTAAAAAATCAGATTCTTCGTAGATATCATACGCTTAGAATATCATACAAAAAATAAACAAAAATACTTTTTATCGAAATCTACGCGGACGAAATCGCGGGCTGAAGCTAGTATTGCATAAAAGTTCGTACTTACTCCCAGCCAACTCTTCGCTTCCGGTCTTAAATAACTCAGCTGGCAGCCCATCAGAGCCTGCTTTGTTATTTTTCAGCTTTTTAATAACCGAATCGACCTCACTAAAGTCCTGTGGACCTATAATAGTGCCATCATTAACTGGTGGTTCCCGTGTTATTTCTCTATCGGGTGTATTGTAAGCTGCATCGTCTCCAAATTTTAAGTTTAAGTTTATTCCCAAGAACCTTTTGTTTAACAACACATTGGTACTTAATGACTAATTACACGGAGTTTAGCTATTACTAAAGCTTTCAACTGAAATATCAAATTATTTATTTTTTGTTTAGTTTTTGCTTTTACGTGTACTTTTTAATATTAGTTTGTGAAGCATTAATTATTAGATACTAGCAAAAGCAACATTGAATCAGTACAATAATAGAAAGTAGCGCAACTCCCACAATATATGTAGCTGAAAGAAGTAGAGGGTAAAAAATAGACTGCGACTTTTAAGGTTTTTTTGTTTTTTCTGCTATATACAACGTGAAATGAAGAAACGATAACTTCATGCGATAACGCATACTGAGTATAACTATTATCTCTCAACTGTTGCTATCCTCTCTCAACTGTAGCTGCCCTCTCTCAACTGTAGCTATTTTGAGAGCGCATGGCTGAAGTGGCGTCACTATATATTATTACACTATGGTCTGGCAACTTTATCAGTCTGGCAATTCAATTGTCAAGTCAGTCTTAGCTTACATTGTGTTCGATAGTTTGATGTGCTGAATTTAGTAAGAAATAAAACTATTTTTTGTTTAATATCGCTACAGGTTATGGGCCCAGGCACATTAACTATTATTATGCGTAAGTAACTGTATATTCCTTTGTGTATGTGAATTTGCTGCGGCGTCGGTTTTGTATACGTGAATGTATGTATATATGAGGCGCGCAAAACATACGAACTGCAGACATCATAAGGGTTGTTGTCAAATAAAAATCAAAAAAAAAAAAAAAAAACTGAAAATGTGCACAGAGTCAAAAGAAATACTAAGCCATTCGATGTCGATATATATTCAATTTGGAAGTTCAGGGTGATGGCTTTATTAGCTGAAAGTGATGTACTGCTCGTTGGAGATCAAAAAAACACGGAATGAGTCGAATTATCAGTGGAAAAAGGCTGAAAAGTGGCGATAATAATTGAGTTTCTCAGCGACTCATTTCTCGGATTCGCAAGCGATAACAGCCGTGCAAAGCAAATACATAGAATTCTAGAAGCAATCTACGAACGAAAAAGTTTGGCTTCACAGCTTAGTATCAGGAAGCAATTATTGTGTTTAAAGTTTAAAACTGAACCTGCGCTTGACGATCTCATTACTGATTTGATTGCATCATGGGCGAAAATAGATAAAAAGGATCTATTAACACTTCCGCCTTGATATGATGGAGTTACAACAACTATAGAGATCCTATCCGAAGTAAATATAACTCTAGATTTTGTTAAATGCCATTTATTGGACCATAAAATAAAAATAAAAAATATAAGCAAAGACACAAGTGCTAAAATGTTGCAAGCAATTAGAAATAACCATAATGGTATCCGTAAGAAAGATCCTCTCCGATACCTGGCCGCCTCGGGGAGTAACTAAGGCTGTTGAGCCTATGAGCTTTTTCATAATATATTTATATAATATATTTATATATATTTTTCCAATTTTTTGAATAAAGGAAAAGCGACAATTAATTTTTAAAGTTAAGCGTTTATTACGAACAATTTGTTTGTAAGCGATATATGTGCGAAGCGATGAACAGCGATGATTGGCATTAGAGCGACAAGTTACGACTGAATATTAAAATCAAAGTAAAATTGAACAGTAGTGCGCAGTCTACTGAACCCGATCATTGACTTTACCGAAGCTTAAGATAATTTACGATGAGCATAACATTTGAATTTAAGATAACTGGGCACGGCTCAGGCGAGAGTAAAATAACAAATACATATAAACAAATTAGAATATAAGCAAAAATACAAAGATAAACTAAAAAATGTAATTATGTTAATTTAAGCTGCTGCGACGACTGCTGCTGGCCCAAACAAGGCCTTGCCGTGATACTGGGGGCTATGTCACGGTGGAGCACCCCTACACTCGTGAGAACTTACATGGAATTAAACAAAATTAAAAAATTAATGCTGGATAATACCGCCACACAACTCGCCGAATGACGAGGACCTTCTAGGCAGGTCAACGCCTAAGAAAAACGCAACAAGGGGCGACGAAACGCCCAAGCGTCCTGCTGAGCGGCAAAGACCAGCCAGGACTCAGGCAGAAACTGCTACCACAAGCAAAGGTCTTGTTAGCGGCAAAAGATTGAGGGCGGTCCAACCAGCGTCACTGCAGAGGGAACGTGCAATACAACTAAAACTGGAAATCGGCGGAAGACTACGTGAGGTGGTGATCGCGACTGGGTACCTGGCCTTAAGGACAACTTGGTAGAAAAGAACAATTACAAGAAAGACAACTCACCACTAAACTTAGAAATAATAGTTGGTGGCTACAATGCAGCTGTAATTGATGGATACCATCAAAGCTGCAAACAAAAAGAAGTCAAGTCAGTCAAAGACTCTTCCTGGTGGAACAAGGATTTAGAGAAACTTAGGAAAATAGTACGGAGCCTATTTAATAAATCTAAGCGCACTGGAGACTGGCCACAGTACACGACCAGTCTTACTGAATATAACAAAAATATACGAAAGACAAAGAGAGATAACTTTCGAAAATGTTGCAGTAACATTGCAGATACTAGCCCTGCAACTAGAATATTTAGAGCTCTCTCTAAAACTAAAACAGTTCAAGCACTCTGTCCAAAGAAGACATGGTACATTTACGAAAGATGAGGAGAAAGCACGCTTTTTACTCGTAACTCACTTTCCAGAATGCATCCCCATACTGCAAGAAAGTACACCAGAATACTTGCAGCAGGGTAACACCAGAAGAACGAACTGGAAACTTACAACTGACGTTTGCACGGAAAATAAGCTAAAATGGGCCATCGGCTCATTCAAACCTTTCAAATCCCCTGGGGTCGACGAAATATTCCCAGCATTGCTACAGAGGGGACTAGACTTTCTAATATGGCCAATGCTGAAAATGTTTAGAAGTAGTCTGGCACTCGGTTATATACCTATGTGCTGGAGAAAAGCAAAGGTGGTGTTTATCCCAAAGGCGGGCAAGTAAGACCCCTTCTCACCTAAGTCCTTCAGACCTTCCTTCAAAGGAACAGCCATTTGCGCTTTCATGGACATCGAAGGTGCTTTTGACAACACATCACACACAGAAGTTGCAAAGGCGCTTAACAAGAGGAGTATTGATCCTTACCTTATCAGATGGTTAGTACAGCTACTGGACTCAAGAACAGTCGAGACTAGCCTACCTGATAAAAAAATTATAGTCAAAACCACGAAAGGATGCCCACAGGGGGGTGTCTTATCCCCTCTCCTGTGGTGTCTCGTAGTGGATGAATTATTAGAGCTTCTTACAGATAATGGCATCATATGCCAAGGCTAGGCGGACGACATAGTTATTATCTGCATAGAGAAGCATGAAGACACACTATGTGATCAAATTAAGATGGGCATTAACATCACACGATCTTGATGCTCTAAGGAAGGACTGAGTATTCACCCATCTAAGACTACTATTGTTCCTTTCTCTAGGAAGTATAAGATGAAGTTAATCAAGCTAATATGGGTGAATGACACGCCGATAGAATTCTCCAGGGAGGTAAAATACCTAGAAGTAATATTTGACAAGCCTATCACATTTAAGACTCACTTAGAACATGCAGCGAGGAAAGCTACTATGGCAATGATGACTTGCAGAGTCATTGCCGGTAAGAATTGGGGGTGTACCCTTAAAATAATGAAATGGATGAACCTCACAATGGTCAGACCCATAATGGAGCCATTGTCTGGGCGGATAGAGCTAAACTGACAACAGCTAGTAAGCAACTGAACAAAGTTCAAAGGTTGGCTTGGATATCTATAACAGGAGCGATGCGAACCTGTCCTAGTGTGGAATTAGACGTGCTACTAAATCTAATGCGGCTTCATCTTCATATTCAACAATAGGCTGACAGAGCCATTGCTAGCCATTGAAAGACGCCCACCTACTCCTGCAATACCCTAGTGACAACCTAGGCACAATGAACAACTTCACTAAAAGATTTAAAGTAGGACTCACCAATAAAGAAGAATGGGGAAACATAACGCTGAACTACAATATCAAACCAGAAGCAATTAGCTGGTACAAAGATGGTTCCCTATCAGACGAATGAAGTGGCATAGGAGTCGTCGGACCTAGCGCTAATACTTCGAATCACTAGAGAAATTCACTAGTATCTTTCAGGTAGAAATATATGCAATAGAAAGATGTGCTCAATTCAATTTAAATAGGGGGTACAAGAACCAAAACATCGATATCTTCTCCAATATTAAAGCAGTAAGTTCGCCTGTGATCAAATCCAAACTGGTCATGGAATGTGTAGGTAAATTAAACAACCTAGGAAAATTCAATAAGATCACTCTGTACTGGGTTCCTATACATGCGGGCATACCAGGAAACGAGCAAGCAGATGACTTGGCCAGGAGAGGGGCAGCGTCCCCTTTCATGGGTCCAGAGCCTTTCTGCGGGCACGGTCCAGGAACAATGAGAATCCTGGTCTTTCACCAGGATTCTCATTGGAAGAAAAGAAAGCAAGAGACTTTTTCTGGAAAAAATGTGAAGGATTAAAACAGAGCAAAAAACTGTTTGGTTCTTACAACAAGAGGAGATCGGAAATTTGCAACGGTCTTAAAAGAAACGATCTAAGAATGATTTCGGGCTTCCTGACTGGACACTGTAGGCTTAGGAGATACTTGTGTAAAATCGGAATTGAAAGTGAAAGCATTTGCAGATTCTGTCTGGAGGATGACGAAACTCCGGAGCATATCTTGGGAGATTGCCCATCTCTGACCCAAACCAGGCACATATATCTTGGCAATTACCAAGTGACAGGAAGGGCGGTGCATGCACTCAATCCCAAAAACCTGGTGCCCTTTTTCAGGGCAGTAGGGCTGGATGAGTTGCTGTAAGTCAACAACTGTTAGGGCACAATAGAACTGTAAAGGCCGCAGTGCCTACTACCTAATATTAATAATAATAATCCATAAGAAATATACAAGGAATCGTTTTATTAACAAAAAGAAGTTTAAAAGCAGTGGCAGTAACACTAAATCAAGTTTCACATGTTATTACTGTGGAGAAATGGGTCACTTTAAAAAAGACTGTTTTGCATTTAAAAAGATGATGAAATCTAAAGAGATTGATTCTGAAAAACAAGCTGAGGTTGCAACAGCTCAACCTGAAAGAGATTTTGCTTTTATGGTAAAGCGAGATCTACGTAAAAGAAAAGATCATGTTTCTTGAGTTCTTTACCGATTTCATCTACTTGAAAAAGCCAATCCAAATTTCAATTGCAAAGAATGGCAAATTTATTTATGTCACAGCCAAAGGAATAATAAATCTCCGCAGCCGCAGCGACTGTTGAAACGATTTCATACTGCAAAGACGTTACTCATAACCTGCTTTCAGTGAATTTTGACCAGGAAGTGTAAGAGTGTCTAAAAATGGGTAGCAAATCTTTAAAGGTGAGTACAATTTGCCAATAGTTGAATTTAAAAATTGCTAAGCCAATACATTAAATAAAAAAAAATTAAAACTTGTTTCGATTGTGGCATGAGAGGTTAGGTTACATTAGCAGAGGGGGTCTCTGACCATTATTTCTACCTGTTACATACATTTGAACAAAACCAATAGGCTCTTGTACCTTCGGAACAGGACTAAAAAATAAGACTCTGGCACAACAGAAGTCTTATTTAAAGTATTTAAAAGTTTTTGGCTAAAACATGTACGTTCATAATATAATTATGAAATGGAAATTTGATGAAAAGTCAATAAAGGGTGTACTGGTTGTTTTTTTTTTTTTTTGAAACCGTTTATTTTATGAACTATATATATGACTTAAAAGTTAAATAAACACAAAATAATTACTAAATTCTATATACACTCTGTCTCCACAACGAGTTCTCTAGTGTTTGTAAATTAATGATAGGTTTCACATTTTTGTGTATACTAATAAATTCTAACATATATTATATATAATATTATTAACTAGTTATGTAACGAAAAAAAAAGGTTTTAAAAAACATTACTTATATGTATTGGTTGGTTATGAGCCAAACGGTTATATGTTGTGAAATGTGGAAGGTAGAAAAATTATGGTAGCAAGAATTGATGAAACAGATGTGTTAAACTCTAAGACTGTTTTTGAAGTACAAGAAACTGATCAAATTGGTATTAGTAGGGTTGGTATGAATTTAAATTATCATAATAGAACTGATCAATTTAATATCCTGAATGAGAGTAAGGATGGTGCTGACAATAAATTCCGGAATGAGAGAGGGGAATGAATTTCTGATATTTTGATATCAGATATGCACCCTAGTTATGATAAATCGCTTGAGAATATCGATCCATTAAATGACGCTGTTGGTAAAATGCCTAAAAGTGATAAGCTAGTCATAAAAAAAAAGTTAAAGACAGAAAGATAAGCCGAGAGTTGATTATAGACATTTAAATAATTGTCTTCTAAATGCGTGAACATTCTTTAGTGATACCCCGAACATCTTTGACGAAATAAGAGACAGGAGCGATAGAGAACATTGGGAAAAGACAGTAAAAGAAGAATTAGATTCTCATTTAAAGCATGGTGTCTTGTCCAAATCCAGACAATAAAAATATTGTGGACTGCAAATGGGTTTTTACCATTAAACAAAATGAATTTAAATATAAGGCAAGACTTGTGGCACGCGGTTGCACACAAAAGTATCTATTAAATTACCATGAAACATTTGCACCTGTTGCAAGAATCACTAGTTTTCGTTGTATTTTAGCTCTTTCAAACCAATTTAGCTTGAAAATACATCATATGAATGTGAAATCTTTATAAAAATTTTTCAAGGTGTACCACATGAAGACGACAAGGTGCGCAAGTTAAATAAGGCCATTTATGGTCTAAAACTGCAAGTTCTAAAGAAAACTGCTTTTGAAAATGCAGCCGTAGATCGTTGCATCTACATTCTCGATTAAGAAGATATTTAAAAATTACCTATTTTTAAATGTTGATGACCTAGTGATTGCCACAAAAAGCCGTGAGACAATGGCTTACATAAAGGATTATTTGTTGACGGAATCAGAAATTCAGAGTGACAGGTTTAATGGAAATACGTTAATTTATTGGCATAAAAATAGAAAGAAAATATGATCAGTTAGAATTGAGTCAAACTGCTTATATTAATAACACTTTAAAAAGATTTAATATGCTTGAATGCAATATAGTAAGTACTCCACTTCCCAGTTATATCAATTATGTAGCCTTAAATTCGAATGAAAACTGTGATGTACCATGCAGAAACCCAATTGGTACATAATGCTATGTTCACTTCCAGACTTAAGCACATCAATTAGTATTTTGAATAGGTATACAAAAAATAATGCCAAAGAATTGTGGTAATGTCTTAAGAGTGCTTAGATATTTGAACCTAAAGTTATCTAAAAAATCTAGTTATGTGAATTTAGTTGCTGGGTAATTTGATTCCGATTGGGCAGGAAGAGAGACTGACCGAAAAAGTACAACTGGTTATTTATTTCAATTGTTTGACTCATGTGTCATTTGGTCGAACTCAAAGAAACAGAAGCTGAATATATGGCCTTGTTTGAAGCAGTTAGAGATGCATCTTTAATAAACAATATAATGTTTGAAATGAATGACCAAATTAAGATTTATGAATATATTCAAGCTTGTATTAGCATAGCATGTAATCCCACATGTCACAAAAGATTTAAACATCCTACTAATATTATAAATGCGAAAGTTTGTGGGGATGTATGGATGGATGTATGTTCCTCTTTTACGGCTAAGCCGCTAAACCAGTTCGTATGAATTTTGGTATAGAGATATATGGGAAGATGGAAAAGAACAGAGGCTACGTTTTGACAAAATCGGATCATCCATCGTCCCACCTATATCTATACCAAAATGTATACCAATTGGTTAAGCGGCTTAGTCGTAAGAGAGCGGAACATACATCCACCCATACATTCATCCATACATCCATCCATACATGCATTCTTACAAACTTTTGCATTTATAATATTAGTAGGATGTTTTCACTCCAAGTCTTGTCACTGCAAAAGTCTTACTAAGAAGAAAGAATGACGAAAGAGAAGAATGGTGTTGGGTGCTTGAAGCACACACCCATTAATATTGTTGTCGTTAATCTAATTAGGGAAGCATGAACTTTGCTTCTTTAGTCTGTCACAGTACTCCAGTGTTAAGCAGGGTTCACAAATATTAACACTAATTAGCTTCTCTTTCTCGTTGAAAAACTGCTTTAGTTAGTATTTTTGGATTTTATCAAGCCAATTTTCCTTTTTATGTTGGTAGGTACTTACATATGTTGAACTTAAAATAAACCTATAGCAAAAGTATCGCTTTTTTAGGGGAAATAAAAATGTTCAATGTAAACTAATATTTAAGACTTACCTTTTATTTTGTAATTGGTTTTGCGCTACCAAATATTTTCTTGAGAAATAAAACATTCCTGTTTCAATCATCTCACCGCTCCAATCTTGTCGTCTTGGTCGAGCTTTTAAGTTGAAATTTGATTGCTCAAGAATTCCGTTCACTTCTTTCCAGCGTAATTCATGAGATCTATATAGAAGAGTTATATATTTTTAAATAAAATTTAACCGCTGAGATAAAATAAAAGTGTTGTGTTTTATTGTATATTTAAAATGCATATTTTCATTAGAATTAGTATAAGTATTGAATCTCGATCGCCAAAAAATGCGATCGGTTTTTTTTTATTAATTTGAAATAATCATAAATCAAAAATAAGAACGCTTGAAAAAAATTCATTAAAATAATGTAGTTTATTGTCTTCAGCCGAAAGCAAACAAGGAACCACCTGAACAATGAAGATGAAAACTTTGCCTTAAATTGAATAGGAACTTATTTGGAATGTTTGTTCATAATAATGTTTGTTCTTATTAAAGAAAAAATAAATTTATCCATATCTAATGTGGGACTGGATCAGCGGAAGATTTTGTAAAACTATTTCTCTATATTTGATCTTTTTGCTAATTACTTTAGTCATTTTAGAGGTGCATAGTGCTCTCAATTTAATATTTGCATTTACCTATGTATTTAGTCATATATAGCAGCCTAGGTAAATAGATTAGTGTGTTCATAAGCTCTTTATGTGGAATAAGATAAAAAGGTATATTTGTTTATGTTGTAATATTCGTTAAATGAGCGAAGTGTATAAAATAATGTGCGTTTATTCATTTACATATTTTCTTACAGACACTTCTTTACAGACTAAACTATATGTGCGCTTACAAAAAGGAATACAATAAGATCAAGACTCGCACACATACAAAAGCATTTCATATTATACATGTGAGTGCACGACAGTGTTACCAGATTAACAATGGTTTATGTTGCCATATGAAATATACGTTATTTTCAACACCTCTTGTCAACAGAAACCTACTTTAAATTTCAAAAAATTAACATATCATTAAGTTTGAATTTACGTTACTTTACATTAGGTTCGAAATGCTTAACAATTTTAAATGTTTTTGTTTACTCAAGTTCTTTGTGCAAATATCGGCAACCATATTTGTAGTATCGATATAATCTTAAAATATCATTTTTACTGACCAAATTATGTATAAAATGATATCTAATATCGATATGTTTACTTCGTGCATGGTACATGTACGCGCTCAAATTATCGCTGTAGACTGGATGATCATCTGGAAAACAACTAATGTCTTTGACGAGTCTTCTCAAGTATACTGCCTCTTTTGCTGCTATTGCCAAAGCCATGTACTCCGCCTCAGTGCTGCTTAGCGCCACTGTAGATTGTTTGTGCGACTCCCAGGAAAATGCCGCACCAGCCAGGAAAAACATGAAACCTGTAAAAGATTTTCGGTCAATAACATTACCTTCCCAATCAGCATCTGTATATCCCTCTATAGGCTGACCACACTTGTTGTAATGTATCTTCAGATTTTTGCTGTTGGACAAATAGCGTAAGATGTGTTTTGCCCCAGCTTCATACTTTGCTCTCGAATCTTTATTCATCTGCGACAATTTGCAGACTGAATGTAGAATGTTGGGTTGATACTGCCAAGTACATCAAGCTTCCAATAAGCGCTTGATACTCTGTCGCGTTCACTACCGCTGAGTCGTCTGAGTTATCTGAAAACCAGCATCTAATGGGGTTGTAGCTGACCTACAGTTCTGCATATTATGCTGTTATGTTAATCCTTCAATGTATTTTGTTTGATACACAAACATGTCGCCCGTCTCCCCGGAGCGTTGTATCTCAAATCTAAGAAAGCTGCTTATTGTGCCTTTGTCAACTGATTTGAACTGCTTACGAATTAATGCTTTATATTGTGCAAATCATTCTTATTATTGCTTGCTATCAATATGTCATCAACATATACTGCAACAAGATTAATGTTGCCGTTTATACTCTTTGTGTATAAACACGGTTCGCTGCTACATGGAACAAATCCATAATTCTTCAACGCGCTGTCTAACGTAGCATTCTATTCTCGTCCGGGTTGCTTCAATCCATATTTTCTTTCAAACAATTTTGGTTGAATCATATATATTTCGTCGCTGAGTTCTCCGTTTAAATAAGCTGTGCACACGTCAATTTGGTGAAGGTACAACTGAAGCTCTGCTGCCAATGCGGATAATATGCGTATCGTTGCAAAACGCACTTCATATTTTACGCCGTGTTGTTGACTGCAGCCCTTTGCCACAAGTTGTGCTGTAAACCTATCGATGCTGTCGCCTGGTGCTCTTTTTATATTGTACACCCACTTGTTACCGATAGCCATTTTACCACAAGGAAGGTCAACTAATGACCAAGTGTTGTTAGCCACCAACGAGTTATACTCAAGCTGCAAAGCTGCTATCCACTGTTTAGGATGTTTGCAATTCATAGCATCTTTTACATTTTCAGGTACTTTTACCTCTTCTGTTGTCTTCATTATGTTAAGCGTATTTTTCTTCCTTGCAGGTTTGCCAGGTACGCCGGAACCTAATATACGTGGTCGTCCTGGACCATATCTTGCCTCATCAACGTCTTCGTTGCTTGAAGTAGAACTTTCTTCTATTAATGTTTCATTTTGCTCTTCTTCAGCATCTTCATAGTCTGTATGAGGTGACTCAGAGCGTTTTGCATAATTCTCCTGTTCTCCTTCGCCTTGTGCATCATCATTGTTTTGATCAAAACATGTAGTTTGGTTTTTCAGGAACGCGCTAGAAGAATCTACCGTTTCAGTTGTATTCTGAACTTTGTTTGTTTTCATAAACGAATTTTCATCAGACTTTACGTCTCGATTTATTGTTACAATGTCTGCCTCCGGATCATACAGTCGGTAGCCCTTGACTTCGCTGCTGTACCCAACAAATACATACTGCTTAACTTTAGCGTGAAATTTGTGTCTTTCTGTTTTATCCAATCCAATTGCTAAGTATCCAAATGTTCGGAAATGTTTTACGCCAGGTTTCCGTTCATGCCATATTTCAAAAGGTGTGGTGTTTTCTAAGGCTTTTGTCGTCGTACGATTCTTAATATGTGCAGCACATGCACATGCTTCTGCCCAGAATTTTTCATTCAGACCTGCGTGCACTAGCACTGATCGCGCCATTTCAACCAATGTGCGATTGTAGCGCTCCGCTACGCCATTCTGTTGTGGGGTATGTGGCTCTGTAAGCTGTCGCTTTATACCCCACGCAAATTTTTATCAAATTGTTTATTGAATTATTCGCCACCATTGTCGCTTCTATGTGATTTTATCTTTTGGCCTGTTTGCCGCTCTATACTCGTTTTGTAGTTTTTAAAATGTTCAAAAACTTCATTTTTGTTTTTCAGTAAAGAATACCATCGCGTGTCTTGATTTATCGTCAATGAAAGTCAAAAAGTTTCTCGATCCGCCAAGAAGGGAAAGGTCCGCAAACGTCAAAGTGAATTGTATCTAACAATTTTCTTGCTCTATATTTTGACTCTTCAAATGGTTGCGCAGTAATTTTGCTTTTCATACATTACACACACGTAATGTTTACTTTTGACTGCATTTTATCTAAGCCATGCACATTTTCATTTTCAACTAGACCATACAAGCTCTTCAGATTTATATGTCCGAATCTATTATGCCACTCAATAACGTTTTCGACACACGAAATGTTTAATGATTCGTTAATGTTCACAAAAAAAAATATAAATCAGTTTGTTTTTGTGCAATAGCTATCACTTAATTATCTTTTCTTTGTTTCAATACCGCGTTTTTATTATAAAAATCAACACTTAATCCATTTCTGTGCCCTTTGCAACTGAGAAAAATTTTTTTTTGTAATTCGGGTATATGCAAAACATTTTTCAAATTTAACTTGCTCTTGTCTGTTTTAATGTAAACCTTTCTAATGCCTTTCACACTAAGAGAGTTATTTCCAGCCTTTAACACTTTTGGCTGTGTCTCTTTATATTGTGTAAATAATTTTCGATCGTTACACATATGCGATGTGGCGCCACTGTCAACGCACCAACCATCTCGTCTGATGTCTGTTTCAGTAGAAAAAAGAGCTACATCTGGCGACATATACATAAATGACTTTTCGTTCCCCTCTTGCATTGTCCGCTGCGACGTTCCGTTGTGTTGAACTACGCTTGTCCACTGATCGCTGAACTTTGACCTTTGCGCTCTGCTTCTTTCAATAACTTATTTCGCAACGTATGGAAATTTGAGAGATCATCACGAATTTCAATTGCAATAACAAAATTTTCATAGGATTGAGGCAAACTTAACAATAATATTATTACAATTATTTCACTTAACACGATTCCGACTTGGTTCAGTTTATCAATTATGTTCGAAAATTCATTTGAATATTGAATGAGACTCATATCTTCCGACAAACAAATATGTAAAAGGTTGTATAAACGTAAGTTTTCGAGCTGGTCCTTTTGGCTCATAAATTTCTTTAAATTTTGCCACGCTTCCGCTGCAATGTTTAATATAATTTAACTGCGTTGCTTTTACCGACAGAATTATTGATGCTAACGCCTTTTCGTCCGCTTTTTCCCAATAAGCATTGCTTCGCCACTTGCGATTCTCCATGTCTTTATAGCTTTATTTTATTATTATTAATCGTTGACACACAACTAGTTCGACACACGAAACTATTCGAAAAACAAGTAAGGAAATTTCAGTCGGGCGTAACCGACAGACGGACAGACGGACGGACATGGCTATACCGACTCTTCTATCACTCCTGACCATAATGGGGGTAACTTTGGGGGGTCTCCGACAATTAGTTCTTCCTGTTACATACATTTGCACAAAACCAATAGGCTCTTGTACCTTCGGTACAGGGCCTAATAAATGTTTTAACAATTAACCGACAAGGGTTATGGCCGATCTAGGCCCATAACCCTTGTAATATTCGTTAAATGATCGAAGTGTATAAAATAATAATGTGCGCTTATTCATTTACGTGTTTTCTTACAGACGCTTCCTTAAACACTAAACTATGTGGACGCCTACAAAAAGGAATACAATAAGATCAAGACGCGCACACATACAAAAGCATTTCTATTATACATGTGAGTGCATGACAGTGTTACCAGATTAACAATGGTTTATGTTGCCATATGAAATATTCGATATTTTCAACAGCGACGACGGAAGAAATACTTGAAATAGAAATATAAACACGAAATATTTTCATGATAAGCTACATTTCATGAAAAAGCGTTTATAAGAACAATTTTTTGATTCTTCATGAATAACGCTATCGTATAAACGTACCAAAAGATTCTTTGCAATTTTTTGTTAATTTTGTTTTTAGTGGCCGTGCATTGGTTTTTGTGCCACTGTATATTTAATACAATGACATAAGGCGTGTGCGTTGAATGATTGTTTTCAACCAAACTAACGATCGTTGAATGGGTTATTTATGTTGCAGCAGGACATTCGAAATGAGGAAAAATGGAAGCATGTTTTTCAGCCTGAATGAAGTGGAATATTCTAATTTTTAATTTTTGCCAAGTTTTTACGAGCAATGTTTGCTACATTGTCCAGCACAGCAAATAGTTAACTCTTCAGTTTTTTTAAATATAAGATTTGCCCTCGACTTACTCGGATCTCACTTTTCTTCATCCATGTACCTTAAATGGATGCAAAGATATATTATAACGAATTTTGTTCATCGATTATATGGGGCATCTCCTCTTAGATTTTGACTAAACTTAACCAAATCATTTCTCCCGATTCCATTAACATGTATACTAAATTTAATCTCTACCTCAAAAATATGGCGATATATATTAGGACTGGCATTACCAATTTTGACAGCATATGTCCTCCAAAATCATTTCAAATGTGCTTGTAAAAAATTGAAGAATGTTCTGTTGCCAGATGGGATAAAATCTAAGTCTATTATTGGTTCTTGATTGCCAAACTGCTTTTAATGGACTAAAGCTTAAAAGTTCAGATATGTGGCTATTCAATTCTAGAATAATATTTTCTTATTTTGATTAGCTTTAGCTTAGCATAACAAATATAATATTGTGATAGCGAACATATATTGAATTCTACTGGTTTTTTTTAATAATGTATTTTTTGCTCTATTCGTGAATTTAGTCAAACGCTTTCAGTTTTTAACCTTGTGGGCAGTTCTGGCAAGGGCATGTGTTATTTTTTTATTTATATTTCAACATTTTTTAAGTTTTTATTATTTGGTGCAATTTATTGCAGTGTTATTTATTTGAATGGTTTTAATATCATTCTAATTTGCCGTCCTGTAGTTCAGTTTAGGTTCTATGGTCTGGGTAGGAAAGTGAGTTAAAGTGTTTTGAAAACAAGGCTTGATTAATATTTCCAGGGGTTATTATATTGTTATTCTTAAAACACTTAGCTCATTTTAGAATACAGAGTTTTTATTGAATGCATATCTTGCAGAATTAATAGAGTTGATCTACATCTAAAAACGTATGCACTAGAGCTTAATTTATGGTGCTTGCTTAAATTATTGTCTATTTTTAACACTTTGTCTATCGCCTTGTTCCTCACTTAGCTTTATATTAAAGTAAAGTTTTTGATCGATTGTAGTTTTGACCATTTACTTATTCATGTAAAATATCAGATCGATTCTAGAGGTTTGTATATTACGCCGTTTTTAAATTCTAGAATTTTGGTTGACACGAGGTGTGTTTTTAATGGGACTAATATTATCTTTTGGAACGGCAAAGACACTTATATTAGGGTTTTCGTGCATAATATAATGCAGATGTTTCTCTCTTGTCTATATTTTTATAAACTTCAGTGCTGAGTGTCCAAATTTTTTGCGCAGTTTGCACTGCTATAAAAAAATCCTTAATAATTTCTTTTCGCAGCATAAAAATTTAATAAACATACTTATTTCCGATTGTTCTAATAATCATCCAAGGACCCATTGATACCTTATCTGTCGTGCTGGCTAATATACTGTCCCGCCATATATAAGCAATAATATAAAACATTGCCAAGAAATCTCAAAATTTTCGAGCTGAACACGATTCCGGAGTCTAAAAATTCCCATCATGTCACGTTTTCGAGACAATAGAGGCTAAAATTATTTTTTTTTTTGGGATTTTTTGAATATTGCACAGCTTAATCCTGACGTGGTATCAGAAATAAAACGCTGAACTATGCCATTTCAAAAGACCGTTATGTTAAACTATTCGCATGCACCCTTATAGCAGGGGGTGGGTTTTAATCTAGGGGTACAAGAAAAAAATGGTAACAGAACACAAAAATTTAAAATTCCGAGCATTTCAATAAAACATCCTACTTAATCCCGATAACCAAAATAAAGTTTTATTAAAATGTACCGAATTTTTTTTTTCTGTTTAGAATTTTTTCTTGCATTCCTGGATATAAACAGATCCCCTGGCGTGAGTGATGGGAAGCTTTAAAGCCCAGATTCGTGTTCAGCATGTCCAGAAAACTATATACCATTGCATTCGCCATGCAGGGCAGTGTAATTAAAAAAAATAGAATATATTCCTGCGTTTCCGAAGATGGGCCAAGTTGAAGAGTACATAAGTTTTGAATCCATAAAAATTACGATTTTGTCTTATGTATATATAAATATCATATTATGCGAACCGAATTTCATTTCCGCATTATAACAGTTATTTTTCCGAAATAAAGATCGATGTCTAGGGGTGGTGGGTGTTTATAGTTTGTTGCCTTAATGACACTTCTATTTAATTTACAGTTAATAGCTATGTTTTAGGTATAAATATAATTAAATTTCTAAAAAAATGTTTATATGTACGACAAATATTCAAACGCATAAAAGAGTTATAAGCTTATTTTCAACTCTAGTTTCAGCTTAACGATAAAAAAGGGCAAGAAATTATTTATGTTTTTTGAAAATGGTTTTGTCTCAACTTTATCTGAGACCGGTTCTAAACTCTATATGATTTTATACACAGTATTGAATTTTCATTATATACTGAGCATGCTCAATTATTTCGATAAATTTGAAAAGAATCGCCACCCTTATTTGTGCTTCTGCGCATAGAATAAATCGATTTTCGCACAGTCGAAGGAATTGTTAAAGTTGCGCTCAAGATAGTAAAGGTGTTTTGTGAAATTGTTTTAAATTTTAATTTTCAACCTATCGCTTCATTAAAAGTTTGTAGGAATACTTCATCATAAAAAAAATAAGCTTATTTTACAAATTATATCAATTTTGGTGGCAATTGGGTAATCTCATAAAGTGAAAAAAAAACTAAGTTTTGTTTGATATTTCTTGTCTAGTTCTAACTGAATTGACGTACTGCAGTTAATGCTACTGACGTATATTTTAACAACCTTATTCAATTTTGATTCTTTTAAAGTTAAAATAATTCTAGCGATGCTTTATTTAATAAACAAATGTTCGTTAAATCTTTTGAAAATTAAATATGATGCTCCAATAATAATGCTTATGTTTCCAATTCAGTACAAATATTTTTACTCTATAAGAAATATTACTGTTTGCTAGTAACATTAATGTAGTTGGACTAATTTTATGTATGTATAAGTATATTAACACATGGATGCTCTAATATTGTGACTGCTTAGAACTACGGTGAAAAAAAAATATTAAACAATAAAATATATATTTGCTTATATAGATAAATTGTAAATTGATATGGGAACTGTGCTAAGTTTCAACCCCCGCGAGCGACACCCAGTCTACTCGTCGCATCATCATTTGCAATACAATCAACAAGCTGACATTCGAACTGATAACTTAAACGAGATTTTTAATTCTACTGAATCTCACTTGAATAATTTCTCATACGAGCAGTTGAATAATGCCAAGAATCGTGAGAGCAAGAAGAGCGTTTGTAATCAAATGTCAAAGAATGGAGGCGGGCACCACGCCGGTTGCGGTAACATAAATTTTAATACTCAAAGTCAAACAATTAGCAACCACAACTATAACAATTTAAATGCCTCAAAAGATACGATAAATAACGACTTGGATACACATAACGAAAACTCCATAATACTATCTGAGAAAACAAGTATCGAAAAGAATTTAAAAAAGCATTCAATTTTCATCAATGCTCTATCATGGAAAAAGCTTTCAACTTCTCACAACAAAAAGAAAATCGATAACAAGAACAAATGCGCAAATCTACCAGCTGCATGTTTTAAAACCCAAATACTAGATTCCTCATATACAACAACTTCATCCGATAAGAACAAGAACATTCAATTGCACTGCAACCACATTGATGATCATCAGCACCAGCATTGTAATCAAAGTCAAGAGAACCGAGAGCAACCATACTTCTCGACATCAAAAACTCAAAAAACAGCGACTACCATTGATTTAGTGCGTGCAAACAATACTAACTCTATTGTAACACACAATAAGCTAATACAAAAGCAGCCGCTGGCGTTGTCTTTGCCACCACAGCTTCAGGCCTCTTCTGTACAAATTAAAAATAATAACCACATTCCTCGAAAAACTGTCATCCAGGTATGTTTGGATTGTATTTATTACTATTTGACTTATTTGAATCATTTAGGCATCTACTTCGGAGCTATTAAAATGTTTGGGACTGTTTTTAAACTGCCGATGTAAAAAACTGCGAAATTTCGAGGCTGGAGATGCAGTCATGTGGTTGAGGGCAGTCGATCGAAGCCTTCTGCTGCAAGGTTGGCAGGTAAGAAATCTTATGAAAGACTAGCGGCAATGTCTTATGATCCAAAAGCTAACTTTCTATGTTTGTGTGAAAGCTGTACCATTGTACTATAAGCTCATTGATTCTACAATTTTTATGGGATGGTCGGGAAATATTGTAATTGTATATGAAAGATGTCATATACAAAATAGCGATTTACCATTAAATATCCGTATTTGGCTCCATTTTCAAATGGTTTTAAAAAAAAAATGTGCATCTAATACACATCTATATTGTTTTTTTGAAAGCCAAGCAAAGGGTAAGTGTGAAGAAATTATAACGTTCGGTTCCGCCAAAGTTAATGTCTTATATTTGCCTAGTTTTATAATAAACATACTTAAGCGATATACACATACTTGAGTTATGTACAGCATGGTAGAGCAACATGCCGCTTGCTTGAACATATTTCAATATGTTTAAACGACATGCAACATGCTCGAGCGGGGTTCCAGACATATGGGGTAATGGATTTTTTTCAAGGAAAGTTTAAATGTTGGTTTTTCGTAATTTACAATTTTTTAAAAATTATAGAAGTAAGAATTATTTTATACGTGATACTAATTCCAAGATACATTTTCCAACTGTAAAAAATTATTGTTCATTGAATCGATAAAGAAACACGGATTATTCACATCTGAAATCAGCAATCCCTAGATCGAAAACCGTAATGGTGCTTTTTTTATGAAAAAAAAAGAATGTTTACACTCAGTTATATTTTATTAAGCATCAAAATTTTTTCTTGGATGCTGTACATATATAATTATTGCTTCATCAATTTTAATGAATAATCTCTTTTTAACAAAAATTATTTATTTATTATATTAAGTATATTATACAATAATGTACTTAATCTATGAGAGTACTAGTACCTTAGGCTTAAAATATTACCCATTGAGTAATAAAGAGTAAACTATCGCTCAGAGAAGTTTATGTTTTGAAGTTTATGTTAGCACATTAGCTCAGTCAAACAAAAGCAAAATCAAAGTCAAATTAACAACCCAAATGCATGCTATACAACAACAATGTCTATTGCCACTGGTTTTGCTTGCACGTGCTATGCGTGCGTATGCGTTGGTTGCGCAGGTTGCTTTAAAATCGTTTTTTCTGTTTACGTTTTAGCTGCAAAAAATTGTTGTTATAAAGGCAATCTGCGTACAATAATCTTATATAAAAATGCACAAATAAGTTTCAAAGATTACAAAAAAATGAAAATAATACAGAAATAATGCCGAACGCAGTCAAAACCATAGTCTATGAAAAACAGAATGAAAAATAAAAGAAATAAGAGAATAAAAAACAGCAATAGCATGCGTATGATCGACAAACGAGTAGCGCTGAACGTAGAGTTCGTTTTTTGTCTTTTCGTTTTGTATTTGATTTTATGTTTAAAACCGAACCGAGCTGAAACGTTGAGATTGTTTTGTATAAATTGGTGAACGAATTTTCGACTATGTCGGTTTATTGCTCAATAAATTCTAGATTTATGCTGTATCTGCTTCATAACATAACTTTCTTACTTGTTTTGGGTTTTTGATGATCAATTATTATTATAAAATTATATCTTAACACAACTCTTTCAGCAATTTATTGCGGTTTCCTATAGTAATGTCTTAGTTCTCAGGAGATGTATTGAAGATTAAAAATTTTATTAAATTTGAAACTGATCATTTGCAGTATTACATTGAAGCCTCAGCTCACAAGATTTTTATAAGGAACGCCTATGCTGTTACAGGAGGTCAATATTAAAAACCATTTCCGACTCCTTCCGATTTTTTCTTTTACTTTTCTAAGCCAATCCTATCCAGTAAAGGACAATATAAAACAACTTAAAGACACATACAAGCAAATCTCATTTGCCGATTTTTCCACCGACATAAATTCTATTTGCAAGCGGTGAGTATACAAGATGTTAGTATAATAATTTTGCACAATATGAAGAATGAAAAAAGTTCTGCATCTTTGACTCAAAAAATAAATTTTGTTAACTTTAACGAGAATGCGCATTAAGCAATAAAGATTGAAGCAAATGAGGAGTGTCAACTGTGAGAAGCAGTGGACGTACATTAGTCAATAATCATGATTGACTGCTCTTCTTCTTATTCTTCTTATATATAATTTATAATATATTGTATATTATAAAGGACAATAGGGCAAGCCCTATGGAGTTTAGTGGTACAAGTGTCATGTAATTCCATATTCCAACGCTTAATAAAGCCGAGACTACACTTTGGTCTATTCCCTATTGATCGAAAATGAATATTGTAAATAAGTTTGGGTTCAATAACACAGGCCGACAAAATTTAACAAAAGGGTGGACCCAGAGACCATACCTGGCATACCCGAATGATTTTGATGCGCTGAATCCGAATCCGTGCACGAAATTGCTCCTATACGTCTATCCTAGCCTAAAAGTGAAAAAAAGCGTTTTTCTGCAATTTTAAGTTAGGATATCAGACGGATTCAGCGCATCAAAACCCTTTGAGTACGATAGCTCTAGTCTCTGGGTTAAAAAATTTTAATCCTGTGTTATAATAACAAAAATAAGCGACTTAACTTGCTGTTTCCAGGGTCAGGTGGGTTAGATTGCTTATGGTTGTTGTTTTTGAGCTTACGAAAAATTCTAACCTGATGGGTTGAATTGGACCTAGGATTCGAAATCAGCGACCCCAAAATCACAAGATCAACATGGTCTGGTGGTCTCAGGCAGAATTTTTTTTCAGTTTTTTTGTGGATGGGTTAATAGGGGAAGGGTGGTACTTTCAATTGCCATAAAACGTTTTTTGATAATTAATTTTTTTTCCTTCAGTCACGTAACCCCAAAAAGTGCAAAAAAAGTGTTTTTTTTCACTTTTGGTTACGATAATCAGACGTATAAGAGCAATTTCGAACACGAGTTTGGATTCAGCGAATCAAAATACTTTGAGTACGATAGGCCTAGTCTCTGGGTTAAAAATGTTTAGGCCTGTGTAATGATACCTAAATCGTTATAGCAATCTGCCCTATATTAGTTTTATATAAACAATTATTACAATAAATTGTACTTTTTGCGATCAATTGGTCAGTAATGATTTTTTCAAATAGTTTTGGTATGGTCCAAGCTTAGCAAGACCTTTAAAATTCGATGTGTTCGACTTGCTGTCTACGGAAAGAAGAAGGATGTGTTTATGTATGTATGCAAGGGCGTAGATTAAAAAGATGTAATAAGTACTAGTAGGAATGTTATCAAGTCCAGGTAGGAAAGACATTTTTAAAGATAAAAGACACGTTAAAATAGTTTGCATGGAGATCATAGGAGGAGATATGAAGTCAAAGGAGGATAAGATTAGCATAGATACTAGAAAACTTACTTTGGAAAAAGTCAGCATTTTAATTTTAATCTTACCGAATCAGATTTAGGATTGCGACGCATGTTTGTTGAATAGTCTGCAGAGCATGCGACAGAATTCTTATAAAACTCAAGGTTAGAGCCACTGCATTCATACAGTTTGATATATATTTTGTGAGTTTGCAACTAGCTGAATTTAAATCCAATGTTGTTGAAGTTCATGGATTTGCAAAGCAACCTACAGCACTACTACCTTATGTTGAAAATATTATAAGCTGATATTTCTGTTCTGTTGTATTTCGCACAAGCAACAGAACGAGACAGCGAGTACATACTCACACACACTTACATTTGCGTCGCCTCTCTCGTTCTGCTGCTTTTAGGTACGCATTAAACCTTCGTACAAACCAAATCACTATTAGCGTGTTTATATTAAATTGTCTGCTGTGCATTAAAAAAATCCTCCAACATTGGTTATGGGCCCAGAGCCCCGGACATTAATAAAAACAAATTAAATAGAACTTAGAAAACAGTTTGAGTGATTGTGGTTGGTTTTAAAAAAGAAAAGTTCGTGCGCGATGTTAAAAGTCATTAAAATACGAAAATGAACGCTTCATTAGCAATAGAAAAATTGCACGAAGGCAATTATGATGTTTGGTGCATATCAATGCGTAGCGTGTTAATAACCGCTGATTTGTGGAGTTTTGTTTGTGGACAATGTATCAACGATGATAAAAATGCTGCTCAGTGGAACATTATCATTATCCTCAATGTGAAACCGAATCAGTTATTGCACGTAAAACAGTGTAAAACAGCAGAAGAAGCATGGAATAAATTGTGTGGTATTCATTTACCGACTGGTCCAATACGCGTGTGAAAGAGACAAACAAAAGTTCAAAGGAAACTGTTTCAAGTGTGAACAGTACGGACATCGCGCGTCTGATTGCAAAGTAAGCAAACAGAAGGAAACGAACAAAAATAGTGCTCTATACAACGTAAGAGAGCTAAAAACAAATATATGGTGCGTCGATAGTGGAGCTACTTCGCACATGTGCTGTAACAAAGGTATGTTTGTAACATATAAGGAACAGAAAGACAAAGTCTTTTTAGCTGCGGACAAATGTGTTGAATCACCCGGTATTGGTACGGTTGAAATAATAACGGAAAGTATTAAACTAACGCTGAACGATGTTTTATTTGTGCCGCTTTTAAATATGAATTTCATATCAGTGAGCAAAGCCACAAAGTGGGGACACAGATTCTTTTTCGATCAAAGGAGTGTCGGTATGAAATCGTATGACAATAAAAAAGTGTATATGAAAGCAAAGCTTGGCATAAAAAGGCAATTGACTGTTTCATATACGCCCCAACAAAACGGTGTGGCTGAAAGAGCAAATCGTACGATCGTCGAAATGGCAAAGAGTCTGTTGATACATGCTCATCTGGAGGAGTTCTTGTGGGCCGATGCTGTGTCGACTGCAACATATCTAAGAAATAGATGCCCAAACAAAGCAATTAACTGCCCCACGCCATTTGAAATCTGGAAGGACAGAAAACCTTCAGTGAAACATCTAAAAGTGTTTGGATCGAGAGCGTTTGCATTGGAAAAATCTGCACGAGGTAAATTTCAGCGAAAAGGTAAGGAGTGCATCTTTGTTGGTTACTCTTGTACAGTAAAAGCTTACCGTCTCTACGATAAGGAGAAGCGAACAGTCATTGAGCGTCGAGATGTAAGGTTTGTCGAAGATGATTTCCAGAAGGTAGTGGTCACAAGCAAAAATAGTGACACAAGCCATGAAGATTTCGCAACAATAGTTATTCGGCTTGAGTCTAACAATAAGATTGGGCAAAATGTTCCGGAAAAAGAACCAGTTACTCGCCAATCTCAGCAAGAAAGCAGAAAAGACTACGCCGAAGAAGAGGAGGAGTTTGAATTTCATGGCTTCAATGACACCAACCAAGAAAATGACAGCGATCAAGAAGAAAAGGTCAGCGATGGCGATAGTGTCGAAAATTCAGAAACAGAACAGGTACGTGGTCAAGGTAGACCTAAACTAATCCGTACAGGGGCACGAGGGAGGCCAAAAAAGCAGTACAACACCCTCAACTATTTGAACCAGCCTGAGAATATTGAGACTCCTCAAACAGTAGCAGAAGCATTAAATAGCCAGTATGCTGACAACTGGAAAACTTCAATGAAAAATGAGTACGACGCCCTGGTAGCAAATGACACGTGGTCATTGGTCGACTTGCCGAATGGGCAAAAAGCAATTGGTTCAAAGTGGGTATATCGCATTAAGAGAAATAAAGCTGGTGAAATTGAGCGATTTAAATCCCGGCTTGTCGCAAAAGGTTGCGCTCAAGAGTTTGGTGTCAATTACTGGGAAACCTTTTCGCCGGTAATACGATACGAAACAATTAGGATGCTTATGGCTATACCTGTAAAAAAACAGCTTCATATGCATAAAGTCAACATATCGAATGCTTATTTTAATGCCAGTCTTCAAGAAGATGTCTTCATGAAGCAGCCGCAGAACTTCGTAGATGAACGCCAACCTAACAAGGTTTTGAAGCTTTGAAAGGCGATTTATGGATTGAAGCAATCTGGTCGAGTGTGGAACTGTACACTTGATGAAGTTTTGAAAAAGATGGGCTTCAAAAGCTGCAAACAAGAGTCTTGTTTATATGTCAAGAAAAACCAGCGCGACTTCAGCTACATTGCAGTATATGTAGATGACTTGATCACCGTCTGTTCAACGGCGACAGAGATAGGCGAGATTAAGAAGAAGATTTCAACGAAATTAGACATGCAGGATGGTGGTCCGCTTAAGTATTTCCTAGGTATGGAAATAGATATAGATGGCGAGACAGGTGCTATCTCCGTGCGCCAAAAGCAGTACATCAACAATATGTTGGACACTTATGGTATGAGTGAGTGTCGTCCAGTGTCTACACCGCTTGACCCAGGCTTTCAGGTCAGTTGCAAAGAAGACAAATGTGTCAAGGTTGATACAACAGGGTATCAATCTTTCATCGGTTCTTTGATGTACCTGGCTATTTCGACCAGACATCTTGCACGCTTTCACCAATTTGGCGCAGCGTAATGCCAACCCGCATAAAGAACATGAAGCAGCGGCCAAACATGTGTTGCGATATCTCTCCGGTTCCAAAGAACTGAGCCTCGTATATCGAAAGTGTGGCCAACCAGTACAAGGGTACGTGGATGCGGATTGGGCAAATGACCAAGTAGGCAGAAAATACTACTCTGGTTATGCGTTCTATTTGGGAGGGTGTTCCTTCTCATGGCAATCAGCAAAGCAAAGTATGATTGCATTGAGTAGTACTGAAGCAGAGTACGTTGCTTTGTCAACAGCAGCAAAAGAAGCAATCTACCTCCGCCGCCTTCTCAAAGAAATTGGATGGTCAGCAGATGAACCCGTGACTATGTATGGCGACAACATCAGCGCTCAGAATCCTGTTCATCACAAGCGTACGTAACATATAGATATAAAGTATCATTTTATTCGTGAGGTTGTAGATAATAATGATATTGTTTTGAAATATGTTCCTTCCGAGCAAAATGCTGCCAACATACTAACAAAAAGTTTGCAAAAACAAAAGCATTGTAAATTCGTAAAGTCACTTGGTTTATTTTAAGGAAATGTATTATAAATATGTAGCTTAAGAAGAAATGTTGAAAATATTATAAGCTGATATTTCTGTTCTGTTGTATTTCGCACAAGCAACAGAACGAGACAGCGAGTACAAACTCACACACACTTACATTTGCGTTTGCGTCGCCTCTCTCGTTCTGATGCTTTTAGGTATAAGTTAGTTCGCATTAAACCTTCGTACAAACCACATCACTATTATCGTGTTTATATTAAATTGTCTCCTGTGCATTCAAAAAAATTCTCCAACACCTTAAATATGCATGGAAACATGTGAATATCAATCAGCTCCTACAAACAACATACATTTCAATAGTTGAATTTATATTAAAAATATATTAAAACATTTCAAGAGCGTTCTATGTGCAGTCATTTGTAGGTATTTCTGAACAATAGTGCCTACTTTGCTCGCCATAATAAATAAATGCCATTACAATTTAACTTTGGAATTCTCGCACAATAATCAAAAGAATAATCAGTTGTGAATTAAGCAGTCTAGTTAAATTTTTCAGACATGTTGCCTAACCAAAATTATCGCGCTGCCAACTTTATCGCTGTAGCGATGCCCCACTTGAACCAAATTTGTGCACTTATAAATCCGTGCACTTCAGAAAAACAAATGCGCAAAATTGTAGGTCTAGGTGGATTTCGATCCAGACAAAAATAGGAAGATCTGCAATGCTACCAGAAATCCAAGGTTGTCTTTTTCCTGAGATAGAGATAAAAATACAGGCGACAAAATAATTGAGTTTGGTAGAATAAAAAAATGGTAAATGCCAATTTAATATCTGTATATCAATTTAAAACAGACCAATCAGTTTTCCAAAAATATCTGACATAAACATTTATTGATATCATGCGAACAGCTAATTTTATTAAGCTTAAAGAGGACTTTTAAGGTTAGATGGTGTTAATCTTCTGGAATCGTTAAAGAAATGCTAATGATAAATATGGCAAATACAGCGTTAAGAAAAACGATATAAGGAAGTCTACCAGAGATATTGTTAACATTGTTACATTGTTGCAAGGACTACTCAAATAGATTATGAAGAAACTCATTATATCATGTGAGACCACCTTATATTTGGTATATTAAAAATACCCATGATAATATTTTTCATATTAAATAGTGACAGTAAATGTTCATTTCTGGCGCAGGAGGAATATATGAGCAATTAATGAATATGTAAAACTATGAAAAAAAAAGTTAACGTATAAATTCAGTGTGCAGTTTTCCTCATTTATTAGGGACGCTTTGGCTGAGGTTAGAATACCACTATCAGAGCAGACAATCTTTTCTAAAAAAAACGAATTTAACTTTCATTTAAGGATATGATTTTGAAGCCAAGTGTCAGTGAATACAATATCAGCACTAAAAGAAAAACTATTAATACAAGCATTACATACTGCTTAGCTCTTAACCCTTTCACACTTTGACTTGCAGAGGCAACAACGGAAAAAACTAAACATTTTGGCTCTTCAAATGGAAGATATTTTAAAGGAAGTAATTGTATCAAAAATTGGTAGAACTTGTATATAGTTTCTTAAAAATCGGGAGGAATATGATAAAAGTAAAACTAGAGTACGAAAAAATAAATATAATGGTCGCCAGCAAAGAGAAATTATAACCACAAGAACTACAACCACTTTTAGAATCTGAAAAGTGCGATATTTCCTAAATGGGCGACATAGCATCCTTCAGTACTAATCAATATCCTATAAATAAAAGAATATTTAAATTTATTAGGCATAAAGGGGGACTAATCAAATAAAAGGAATTTTGATTTAAATGCTTTTCCAATGGTTATTCGGTTTAAAAACAGCTTGCTTTTAACTTTGTGCTATAGTTATGAAACGCTTAAAAGCGCATTTTTATTTTAATTAAATTTCGTAATGGCAATACATATACAATATTGGCACAAAATCAAAAGAGAATAACCTAAAAACGCATTAATAGAGTAGTCATTTAGAGATCACAATTGAAATTGCAGGGTCATTATTTGAAGTCATGGACTTGTGCTATAGTTATGAAGCGCACCTTATATATAAAGATACGGGGTTGGCTGCAAAACATTTATTTCTTTATTTATTTATTATAATTACATTAAATATAAATAGTTGCTCGCTGTGCCGCTCTTAGGCTTTGGAACACCCAATAAATAAAAACCAAAATTGTAGTTGCTGGCGCAGACAGATGGGGGAGGGTCGTCAGTGCCTGTAAAAGCACTCCCACGAAAAAACAAAGCAATAAATGAAACTCGCGTTTGTATTTTAAAATACATATTTAGTAGCGCGCTCGCTTTTATTTAGTACAACATCACTGTATTAAAAAACGGGGTAAAATAAACACTTGGCGCAAAATTTGTAGCACTAAGTGGTAGCGTTCGCGTATGCAGTAACAAGACGAGTAGCAAGTTAGCGCGGTATGGTAAAAAACGTTACACACCACAAATTCAAATTTGGCGCCTTGCAGCGTCCCTGCAAAATAAAAATATATTGCAGCACAGATCGAAATTTAAAAGCTTATAAAAAAAATAAACTTTCATGCTACCACTTTGTTGTCAGTGACGACAAACACCATGTATCCGAAAAAAGGGATAGTTGTGCCATCGGTCTACCGAGAGATCCTGTCAGCATCGTTGGGCGTATCACACTTTGATATTCCTCTGCTCCAAGAACTATGGAAAGCAACGCATCTGTCAGCCTCTTGTCCGCGGACCTCCTCGGTTTACTCCTCGCTTGACCCGCGCCTCAGCCTTCGGGTAGCAGCATCGCAGACGCATCTTTGTCATGCCGAGACGCTTTACCTCACGCTCGCAGATGGTGCAGCTGGGCATGCTGGGGTCCAGGAGCGCACGCTCATTAAAGGTTCTTCTATGAGCCATCAACTTCACTATCGCTGTAGGCCTCATAATTATCCTATTGCGTATAGTCGGTTGGATTGGACGGAGCGACGCCACACCGACACTCTCCGGTCACTCCTTAGAATATCCACAGACCCCGTAGCCCTTGGGACGTGGTAGGGAGATTCCGGGCCGACACCGTGGACAGATGGCGTCTGGTAGGTGCCGGTGATCGAGCGCAGAGTCCAGTTGCCCTCTTTCTACGGGGGTGTACACCCTGTTGTAGTTGCTGCTTATCAGCAAATGTCCGCTCGGTTGAAGGCGACCTGGATCCCGTAGATATATACAACCCATGCGCAGCTCCTGCCACTGCAGACTCAACCTCCACTTCACCGTCGCCTTTGGTCAAAACAGTAGACCGGCGTGATGGAGAGGCTGAGGGCACTGTAGAGGCTGGCGCTCGCAGACCAAAAATCGTTGTTGCTTCTCCATCTTCAGAGATGCTGTAAAAAATCTAAGCAAGCAAAAAATTATTTAAAAATGGTCTTGTAACACAAGTAGCTCGACAACAGGACGCGTAATCGCACCACGCCCTGTTTTTATATCAGGTTGTTTGACTTCTTCGTCCCTCCCTGCGTACGTTTGAAAAATGCGGCCGAGCCGCCATTCATGTGGGGGTAGATTGTTCTCGAGGATTGCCACAACATTTCCGACCTCTAAATTCGGTTGAGGGTTTTGCTATTTAAGTCTCAAAACTAAACAAGCTTCATAAGCTTTTTCAGACACGTGTAAAAAGCCATTGAACAAAAATTTAACCACAGGGGAGAAAACCACACATGCATGCCGGATCAAACAACCTAGCGACTGACAAGCAAAAATTCGCTAGGAATCCCTGCTAATGCTTCTTCATGATTCGCAGTCCACTTTCGCATTGAAAACCCTGAAGAATTCATATCAGCTCAATGCCTTGAGCTGACTATTTACCAACACTCGTTTATTTTAATATCGGTCAACCAGATTCTGACACGCTAACTCAAACCCATCGTTGGTTAGCGGAGATCTATTGACGATATCGCGTGCTTCAACACGAGTTTTTTTGTTTCAGGTGATACAAGTTCTCAACAGGTTGTAGTCTAGAGTTTGACTTATAGGTAGCCGTGAACATATCACGAAAAATTGGCCATGTGCTATAATCACCGTAAAACAAGTCTGTATCACATGGTGGTAAAGAAATATTATGTGACACATTTGGAACATCTCTACTTTTACAATGCTCTGAAAGATGTACCCTCGTTGAACATCTTCCTTCTAATAAAAGTGAACAAGTCATATCCACCATGGATCCACATGTCATATAAGCACTCAAACATATGCCTTGCCTCGCCATGATAAGTTCTTTGTCCAAGCCCTCTGGTTTCTGACACATTAATTTGTCGTAAGAAACCTTGACCGCACGCCACAGACTCTTCACTCATCCTTCAACAGCTTTGTTGAAGGATGTTTGCTCTTCTGGGCGCATATCCTTAGCCGCCTTACATATCTTTGAGCCGCAAACTGAAGAAGTTCGTCAGCACAATGGTTAAATCTGTTTTCGGCCATTTTTTTTAAAAAAACTTAGTCAATTAATTAAACAAAAAATGAGGATGCAAGAAAAAAACAAACATAACTAAAAATGAAATTATATTTGTTTGAAAAGACTCGATTTTCAATAGAATGTGCGTATTATTTATTATATTTAAAGAACCGAAGAAGGGGAAAAACAATAAATATAAACGCACAAAAAAAAGTATCACGGAACTTTGATATCGCCCTTTGAATGAATTAGGCGTATACCAAACACAAAGTAAAAGAAAATTAACCAAACAAAATAAAATAAAAAAAATGCAAACAAATAGAAAAATATAATAAATATTTTGTTACACACCCTTTACTCACTATTCGTATTTTTCTTTAAATATTGTTGTTTATTATTCCTTTTTTTTTTACTGGTAGCGGCTTATGTAAATTGGCGGTAGTCGGCAGCGGCAACAAGTCGCATAAAAAATCTACCAATCCTTTTTTGTTTGATGCAACTGCCAATCTCGTTCTTGAATATAACCAACAAAAAAAGAAAAAATAATTTATACAATTCAATAAACTATCTTTTTCTGTCGGTCCGTCCAGCGATTAAACGAAAATATCGCTTGTGAAAAACGATGCGATGTCACAACAAACAAACACAAATGGGATAAAAGCACCGATGCAACAACAATCAAAGCGCAAGGGTGCTTGTAAATAAATATATTTCATTTGTTAAATACAATTATTTTAATTTTAATATACTACAGCATGCACTCATGCAGCTGATTCTTCTTCTCTTTTTACTTGTTTGTTGTGATCGCACTATTCTCACCCGCTTTTGATTTAGTCTCAACCTGTAAACGATCTCAATCGGAAAGTATGTGTGTATGTAAAACTTTTTGAGTGCGCCAAAGAAACGGTAAAGTATATTTGCACAATAAAAATAATACACAAAAACACTCAAATGCCAACCGAGAACTTACGGAACTGGCAAACCAAAATATGCAAACGCACGCGGGAGATAAAAAATCAATCAAAAAAGCTATACGTACCTGATGCTTATACTCAAAAAGAAGGGTACAATTATTTATTTTAAAAACGATATGTCTGCGTTATTCGGGCTTCGAAGGACCAAAATGTTCGCTGTGCCGCTCTTATGCTTTGGAACACCCAATAAATAAAAACCAAAATTGTAGTTGCTGGCGCAGACAGGTGGAGAAGGGTCGTCAAAGCCTGTAAAATTATTTATTTTAGTAGAACATCAGTGTATTAAAAAACGGGGTAAAATAAACACTTGGCGCAAAATTTAAAATCGTAAAATTTGTAGCACTAAGTGGTAGCGTTCGCATTTGCAGTTAGTTAGTAATAAATATGATTAATTTAAAATTGAAAAAATTTATTTTAGTGATTATTTCACCCATGTGTTTTATACCAACAGAAAATATGAAGCCTATAGAAAATAGAAACGTTTGGTTGCCTATTTTTTTCCTGGCCTAACAACTGGGTTGCCAGGAATAAACAGGTACATTTTTAACGGTTCTTTCACCTATTTGTTTAAAAAAAAAAATCATATATCAAATCATATATCAAAATATTTAATTGGGAATACGATGATATAGGGTTGCCTGTTAAAAACCTGGCCTGAATGACGGTTGCCGAGTTTTTAAAGGTGCAATTGACGTAATCATAATATAAATCGGTCCAAGAGTTGGTTAAAAAAAGCAAGAACTGTTCTGTGGAAAATTTAAAATTATTTTGGTAAAAGTAGAATGGACAACATTAAAAATGAATCCGAAATAAACATTCTGATAAAAACCCATCCAAAAAATTTAATTTGCGTCCAGCGTAATTGTCAAATGTCAACCATTTTTGTGTGACACACAGTGTTGGAAATTTAGATTGTTGTATAGAGAGTCAGAAACGGGGATTATTAATGGAGGTAGCACATTGTCATAATATAAAACTTAAACTATTATCTGAACCAAGCAGAAGTAAAAATTTAATAGATTTTAGTCATGTTGTAAAACACAATATACATTTATTTGAAAACGATCAATAAAATACCCGTACTATATGAGTGTGGATTAACTACTGAAGCGCTCTAGCGAGAGGCTCCCTTTTTATTCATAATACTTATTCTATTCTTAAACTATTAAATTGCTATCGCTGAGTTTGTAGGACTCAGCGTAATCTAAACTATTAAAAATGTAAAAAGACGCCTAGCAGAAACTATTAAAACCAACGCGGACAAGAATCTATTAAAACCGACGTCGATCATTAATAAAGTCTCTGCACTTGTCAAGTGTTACATAATCAAACGGAGCTATTAAAAACAGACGACGATCAACACGTTGCACTTATCAAGTGATAGTTCTAATGCGTGACAAACTGCACTGTCTGAGCGTTGTTCTTATCGGACGTCTCTGAGCGTTTGTCTCATAACACATGTTTAGGCATTCGTGCCTGAACATTCTACGGGGGGTCAGAAAATGTGACAGCCAGTAGTTTTTGCTGTCTTCTCTTCATTAGGATAGTAGTCTTAGCATCACCCTTTATTCTTTACATCAGCAGAAGTTACATCAGCGGCAGCAGCAGCATCTTCACTTTCGGCACCTTCTCTTTGCTCACAGTAGCAATAGTAGCGTCAGCATCACTCGTTTTGGTCAAATCGTCACCAACATCAGTCTTCTTAGCTAGTTTCATGCGACGCTTCAGTTGTGGACGCAAATCAAGTGTTTCTTCACCCTCGGCAGACAGGAAATGGGCTCAATCGGCTTTAGCTGCTCGGAAGTGTATTTGATGCAGCACTTGTGGTCTTCTTCGGGGCAATTGAAAGCAAAATTTTCCATTTCGTTCGGTGGTACAAGTAGAATAAGATGAACTTGAGGCGTTTTACAAACCTGCACCCGTTCAGCCAACCCATCTTACTTTTGTTAGTCTGATAGTATGCTGCATTACATACTTTAACTTGCATTAATTTATTTGTAGATTTACTCACTTCTCTAAAGTAAGGGCTTCCGGGACTATTGACTATTTTTTGGAACAAATGGTCGCATTCTGCGGTGGTTGGCTGCTGAAAATGCAGCATTTGCTTTTCAATTTGGCATGTTGTGTTGCTTTACGTACCACATTTATAAACGAAGACTTTTCCATCAAAATAATTTTCTGTTCAATTTCATTTATATTTGCGCTGTTTCTCGGTGAGATACATTGGGTTGGCAACAAATCACCAGTCGTATTCTTAAGACTCGAATTGGTGGTGGTCATTATTCAGCTCGTGGCGTTTTCAACAGATTTTTGTCGATAATCTCAAAATTCAAAGAGACACATTTTTCTGTTGGCGAAGTCATAGTCAAAAGGCGCGCTGTTTCGATATCTTTGAGTTGATTACACAATTGAAGTATGAGCGTCGTACCTGGTGTATCGTCGAGGAGTCGAGTTTATTAGTTATTCCGCTATCTTACAATCATATATGGGTGCAAATTGAGTTTCCTCTAATTGAATTGTGAGAACGAAATGCTAAATCTTCTCATATAATTTGGATCTGCAGTATGGTCGACGTATGCGCTTATAGGCATAAATTTAGGACAGCGGCATTGCAGCGTCATTCTAGAACTTCTCTGGGCTCAGGTCCTTGGTTTGTTATCATTTCTGATGCAATATTCAAATAAATCTTGTTTTTGCATCGTTGTGTGTGTGGTAAATAAGAACTGACAGAATATGTAACGTAGTCAGAATTTCTTCAGTAAGCTTTTGCAGCGATACAATATTGCCAATAGCGTTTCATAGTTTCCTGTCTTTGATGAAAACTAGCGAATGAGCTGTTTCGCTTTGCATTTTTCTTAAAATAGCATATATTCACTATGCTATAGGATTCATGAATCATTCCTTAAAAATATCATGAAATTGCTGCAGATCATCGCTTTTTTTAGGTAACGCTGGGAGGAGAAAAATCGGCTAATTTGTTATTTTAAAATACATATTAACAAATTTGAAAAAAAAAATTGAGGTGTTACCTCATAAATTTTGTACAGTAATAGTATTCACAACTTAAATGGGAGTGGTGAAGGAATCCAACTTTGCAAACGTGAGTTGTGGGAAAAACGCATTATAGTTTTGAACACTAAAAAAACATTAGGTATAAAAATACTCATAACGTCTTCAATTTTGCTCCGATCAACTTTAAATTTGGACACAATATTCTTGAGACATTAAAAAAATCTAATTGCGCACTTAAAGGTTTTCGAATCAAAACTTAAAGAAGGGTATGTAGAGCTCTGTAGATACGAGATACATTTATAACGCGCAAATAATCGACGCGTATATTTTGAGTGTTCATTAACTACTGAGCCGCTCTAGCGAGCGGCTCCATTTTTATTCAAAAAACTTATTCTATTCTTAAACTATTAAAATGCTATCGCTGAGGTTGTAGGCCTCAGCGTAATCTTAACTATTTATAATGTAGAAAGACGTGTAGCAGAATCTATTAAACCAACGCGAACAAAAGACTATTAAAATCGATATTGATCATAAATTGTGAAGTGTCACATAACGACGCTTAGATGGAGCTATTTAAAAACGACGATTATAAATACACACGCTGCACTTATCAAGTGCAGCTCTAATGCGTATGACAACTGCACTGTGTGTGCGTTGTTTTTATCGGACGTCTTTGGGAGTTTTGCTTCATATGACATGTTTAGGCTTCATGCCTGAACATTCTGCGGGGGGCCAGAAGATGTGACAGCCAGTAATTGCTGCTTCTGAGCTCTCTTCATTAGGATAGTAGTCTCAGCATCACCCTTTATGGTCGAATCATCCGCAAAATCGGCTTCACTTTTGGCACCCTCTTTCTTTACATCAGATGAAGTTTCATCACCGGCAGCAGCAGCATTTTCACCTTCGGCGCCTTCTCCTTGCTCAAATCAGCAATAGTAGCGTCAGCATCACTCGTTTTGGTCGAATCGTTACCAACATCATCCTTCTTAGCTGGTTTCTTGCGACACTTCTGTGGTGGACGCAAATCAAGTATTTCTTCCTCCTCGGCAGACAGCAAATGGGTGTCAAACTCAATCAGCTTTAGCTGCTCGAAAGTGTTGCAGTTGAAGTCTTCTTCGGAACAATTTGGAAGCGAAATTTTCCATTTCGTTCGGGGGTGCAAGTAGTATAAGATGGACTTGAGGCGTTTTACAATCCACCACCAGTTCAGCCATCCCATCTTTATCTTGTTAGTATGATGATATGCTGCATTACATACTCTGACTTGCATATATTTTTTCGCAGATTTACTCACTTCTCTAAAGTGAGGACTCCCCGGGGGATTATCGACTATTTTTTGGAATAAATAGTCGCAGGCTTCGTAGGTTGGCTGTTGAAACTGCAGCGTTTGCTTTTCCATTGCCAATTGTCCGCTAAATTCAGCACGTTTCGTTTTCAACAGATTATTGTCGATAATCTCAAGTGAGACAAATTTTTTTGTTGGTGAAGTCGGTGTCGGTTGCGTAGAAATTTGTTGATTATGGCGGATGTCAAGATCAATATCTGCAAGATCTTGCTCCGACCTTACGTTAACACCAGCAATTGTTGAACTCGATAAACCGATTGATATGCAGTTGTCTGCACCTCAGCCAGTTCTGTTTCGGCAGACTGTCGTATTTCCATTGTCAAAGAGCGCGCTGTTTCTTTGTCATTCAGTTGATTACGCAATTGAGGTATGACCGTCGTACCTGGTGTATAGTCTTTTGTGGGCTCCAGTTGCGTTGGCGCAATTTCTTTTTTATGAAAAGAAATTTTACTGAGCTCTTCACGTAGCCTTGCTTGTTTTGGTTCTTCTTCCCTGCTGGGACCGAAGTTAATTTTTTCCGAGCTCATCTGGTAGCCTTGCTTGTTCTTCCTCCTCCTCCTGTACCAATCGGGATCTCAAACTGAACGGACGTGCGTGCATTTTTCACATAAATTCGTTAGTATATATCGGTAAATTGCAACAACAATTAAAAACAGTTACTTGGGCATTGCAATTGAGGTGCCGGCAAACTGTCCAAGAAAACAAAAACAATTGCTTTTTAACGCTATTAATTAACGGTATCCTACGGGCACATCTACCCTTCTTGGTCTCCTCTTTGTGCAATCGTTTGTTTACGCCAATTGGAGATCAAAAATTGTTTTTCCACAGTGTATGTAATATATATATCATATATATATCAAACATATTTGTGTTATTTTTGCCGGCAAAAATAACAACAAGTAAATTCATATTTTTTAGTTTTGCATATTTATTGTTTTTTTTTTTTTAAATTTTAAATAAGTGCAAACAACAACAAATTTGTTATGGGCGACGTCCTAGCAGAGCGACATAACTTTGCTAATGCCAACTGGCTACATGGCCCCTGCGCAACTACAACGAGAACAACAACGACTACGACAAGTACCTGCCAACATTAGTGACGGCATTAACTGCCACCACATTGCCTGACATTAGTCAGTTTCCTAGGTAACAAACGACTGCCCAAATTCACCATTCGGCAGCTGCGGCCCACTCTTCATTTGCTGCTCCCAACATGGCCCCCAAATCTACATCAGCTGCCACTAATTCTGTTTAGGAGGAGGACCAATCGAACAGCAGGACTTCGGAACCTTAGGTGAGAATAGCTCAGGGTAGCTCGAAAAAGGGAAAAATGGTACCTGTTCAAAACCAGACAGCCACCGTAGCACCTAAAAGATCCAGCACATCTGGAAATCGTTTTGCCTTGCTACCCGACACGGTGTATGAGGAACTGACAGCTAACACTGCCTAAGCTGAAGAAATGGTAGTAGATGCGGAAGCTACTCTTCAAGAAAATAATAAAACCGATCGCACAACCAAAAAACCGCCTCCTATTAACATCGAAGATGTTAATGACGTTCACCAAATGGAACAGGAACTGACAGTAGTCTTTGACCCGACCCGTTTTACTCTCAAAATCTTGAGAAATGGGACTGTCAGGGTCTTTCCTGATGATTCGGACACGTTTCCTGGTTTAGTTCGATATCTTAAGGAGCGTGGCACTAAACACTACACGTACCAACTAAAAGAGGACAAAGCCTTCAGGGTAGTGGTTCGTAGCCATGCTAGCACCACTCCCCACATAGTTATAAAGGAAGCCTTCCAAGCAAAAGGCCATAATGTTACCGGAGTGTTATCCAGTCCGAAGGTAATCACCAATGAAAATGGAGAAGAAATTGAAAGGTTAATTCCAAGCAACTTCTTCTTCATCAACCTCGCTAAAGCACCAAACAACAAAGAGGCGTTAGATATTCAACGCATAGGTAGGCAACGGGTCCTGGTGGAAACTCCAAGGATGAATCCGGCTGTCACCCAGTGCTACAGATGATATGGATTCGGGCACACCAAAAATTATTGCCTGAGACAGCCGATTTGTGGAAAATGTTGACAAAACCATGCAACCACTCAATGCACGACTGTGCATGACCTTTGCTGCATTAATTGTGGAGAAAAACATGCTGCTTGGAGCAAAGTTTGTCGATTCTTCAAGTCAAAGTTAACCAGTTCCAATCCCAGCATTTCAGCTGCAGTGCGCGGAAGTACGAATGAAGCTTCCATGAAAAAGGCTGAGCTACGTCCCGGCGACGATGGTTAGGGGTAACACCTCAGACACACTACGCGCAGGATTGCAAATAATTAATCCGTCGAGAAGGTCCGACAATGCGCACAACTGAGCAGCGTCCGTACAACAACCGCAGAGGACACAACTGCCTGACAGCAGTAGCAGGTTGGAAGCTGCAATAGAAGCCCTCACGGTAAAAGTCGACATTCTCCAATCAATGCCTCAAACTCATGAATGCCAACAAATGATGCCCTGCCCACTCAGCCTTGGATTGTGGAACGCCCAAAGGCTATCAGGGCATGTAGAGGAATTGAAGACGTTCCTTAATGAACACACAATTGATATAATGCTCATTACTGAGACTTGGCTGCAGCCTGGAGTCTCGATTTTTATACCGGGGTATGATATCCACAAGGCGGATCATCCCAGCAAAAGACCAAGAGGAGGAGCGACGGTGTTAGTTAAGCAGGAGCTTTCGTACTACCAAGAAGCGCCAGTGAGAACTTCCTGTTTACAAATGGCTTCCAATTATGTGGCCACCAACAGGGGCGAATTGCTAGTGTCATCTCTTTATCTCCCCCCTCATCAATCTTGGTCAGCATCCGATTTGAGCAACTTCTCAGCAGGCTAGGAGAGAAGTATCTCATCGGTGGGGACTTCAACGCTAAACACAGGCTGTGGGGCAACTATAGAGTGGATGCGAGAGGCAGGTGTTTACAGGAAGCTGTTATAAACTCCTCTGCCTAAATCCTAGCTACTGGTCAAGCGACACACTTCCCATTTGTGCAACGACACACGCCCAGCGCCATCGATTTTTTTGTGTACAATGGCTTGCGAGCAGAAGAGTTGAGAATAAGAGCTGAGTACCGGCTCTCCTCAGACCACCTGCCCTTTGAGGTTACTTTGGACTACACCCCGCAGACCAAAACCCCGACTTTTGCCACCGGGTGTCAACATGGCTTCATTTCGCCGGGAGGTTGAGGAAACTCTTGATCTAAACCTCGAGATCCTTAAACCACAAGATATTGAAGATGCTTACGCGATCTTCCTTAATAAGGTACACGCGGCTGCCCTTATTGCTACATCTGAAAGCTCAACCCAAGTACCAAGGCTAGAAAACAGACTTCTACCAGATATAAATGTACTGCTGCTGGTGAAAAGGAGACTGCCGCACCCGGGATCCTATTGTGGACAGGGTTTACCGCAGAGTCGCCAATAGAATCAGGAAGATGTTAGCGATACAGAAACAGAAGGACACGGATCGTTTCCTAGAGAATGTCACCCCAGATGCGAGCACACAACATTCCTTATGGACTCTGGCTAAGAGATACAAACAGCATGTGTCTCCAAAATTTCCGATCAGGAAGGCGGATGGTTCTTGGGCTAAGTCCCAAAAGGAACGTGCGGAAGCTTTCGCTGAGGATTTAGAGGTCCGCTTCCAACCTTTTAACTACAACACAGAGAGAAGAAAACGTATTGTCCAGGCGACGCTTGACAGCCCTAGTCAGCTATGCCTTCCAGTCATATAAAAGATCTGAAGACCAAGAAGGCCCCAGGAGAGGATGGGCTTTGTCGGCCAAAGCGGTGCTCTTTCTGGTCCTCATCTTTAATACGGTGTTGAAACTAGGACACATCGCATCACAGTGGAAGAAGGCTAGGATCTGTATAATTCACAAGGTTAGAAAAAGCCTATCGTCCTTGCAATCATATACACCAATCAGTCTGCTGTCCACCGTGCCTCCTAAAAAGAATACTTGGGATTGAGAAGGTAAAGGAAAAGATACCACCCTTTCAGTTTGGATTCCGTAAGTCCCATGGAACTCCAGAACAACTGAATAGGGTAGTAAATTTAATCCTAGATGGGTATGAAGCCAAAGAGTACGTGGTGGCCTCTTATCTTGATGTAAGACAGGCATTTGATAGAGTATGGCATGAAGGCCTTCTATTTACACTCAAGGGTATTCTGCCGCCTCAGCAGTTTTTGACAGATAGGACTTTCTCTGTTGTCCTGGATGGGAAGGAGTCATCTGTCAGAGAAATAAAGGCTAGTGAGGCATACGGAATTGTACTAGGGCCAACGCTTTACTCACTGTTCACCAGCGATATGCCCACAGGCTCTTCGATTCCTATAGATGACCCGGATAAACTTTGCTGACGATACATCAATCCTGACAATGTGTTTATATTGCTACCGATGCACTCCAACTATATCTTCGAGAGTTTGGTCAATGGGCAAAACGCTGGAACATCAGTATAAACCTCGACAAGTGCGTTAGTGTGACTCATTCACTATGCAGGTATGACTACCCGGGAGTATACCTCCAGGAGCCTCTGGACCACCAGCCTGCACACGAATATCTGGGGTCTATCTAGACAAGCGACTTACTTTCAAGACACACATCAGCAGATTAGTGAAATCTCTCAGCGAAAGGATACGCAAACTGGGGTGGCTCTTGAACAGCAATAATAAATTATCTTTGTTGAACAAAGTTAATTTGTACAAAGCCATAATTGCACCTGCCTGGCGGTACGGGATGCAAGTTTATGGTATTGCTGCTAGGTCGCATCTTGATAAGATCAGAATCCTTCAAGCAAAGGTCCTCCGAAAATTCTCGGGTGCCCCTTGGTATATGCGAGCTGCGAATATTGAGAAAGACTTACAAGATCCTAAAGTTGGCGATGTCTTGAACAAGCAGGCTGCGGCGTAATTAGAACGCATAAAAAACCACCCAAATGCACTAGCCAGGCGCCTACTCAAGAGGCGCAGGCACATCCTGGCGACCTACCTGACAGAACTTTATAACGCAATTTCCAAATTGTAAAAAAACGTCCCACCTAGCCTGTTTAGAATAAGTTGTTAATCTATTTTTAATATAAATAAAAATAAATTGTTTTTTAATAACAGAATAATTAAATAAATGATAAGTTTAAAAAAAAAAAAAAATTCTTCCTCTTCTTCCCTGCTGGGACCGAAAGTAATTTTCTTAAGCTCATCTCGTAGCCTTGCCTGTTCTTCTTCTTGCTCTCTTAAACGTTGCTCGAGCTCAATATTGACGCGTCGCAGTTGGACATATTTCTTTTCAGGGAATGCAATTTTCCTGAATGAAAATTTCGTGGGCTGTTGGCGTGGATTTGCCTGCTTTTCCTCTTGGTCTTTGATGCCTTTATCAAAGAATACCTCTAGGCCAGCGACTTCAGCTTTGATAATATCTATATCATCGGATGCATATTTTTTGAAATTGACCCCTAATTTTCTAAGGCTGTCCTCCAATGAAGACCAATAGCTTTTTAACATAGCTTTCTTCCTTAAGAGGTCATTTACATGTGACTTTTTTAAGCTGTCTTTGATTAGGCACATTTGTTGCCTTACACGATCAGCTCTTCTTTTATAAGATCCACCATTTTTTTTATTGGGCTGGAATTTAATTTCCGTCTGGCCATCTTGAACTTCATGTCTTCTTGTTTCCACTTCGTCATCAGGTGCTTTTGATGACTTTTGAAGGCTCCTTGCAACTACCTTGCCTACTTTTCTATGATCATCAAGTAATTTATATGACATCGTAGACTCTTTGAAGTCTTGTAACTCGACGGACAAGAAGCTGTTAAAACCGATGTCGATTATAAATAAAGTCTCTGCACTTGTCAAGTGTTATATAATCAAACGGAGCTATTAAAAACAGACGACGATGCACTTATCAAGTGATAGTTCTAATGCGTGACAAACTGCACTGTGTGAGCGTTGTTTTTATCGAACATCTCTGAGCGTTTGTCTCATAGCACATGTTTAGGCATTCGTGCCTGAACAAATGTTAGCACATTAAATATTTTAATTAGAGGAGATAAAACCAAATTGTTTACGCAATACCCTTACACGTATACCAATTATCATCCACCATGTGCACCGAGGAAAAATGTTCATCCGTAGCCTTCGTTAAAAGATTTTCCAAAGCGTTTCACTGACATATATTATAAAAATTCATCGGTAGCATTAGGAGCTGCCATATTAAACACAGCCATGTACTCCTTTCGTGAAGTATTAGCAACAGCATAGAAGACAGAATTCGTCACATCTTTGCATACATTCGAGGGATGAAATTTAGTATGCATGTTATTCTGGTGAAAGAAGTATTATTATTATTATTATTATTATTATTATTATTCATTATTATTATTATTATTATTATTATTATTATTATTATTATTATTATTATTATTATTATTATTATTATTATTATTATTATTATTATTATTATTATTATTATTATTATATAGTAGTAGGCACTGCGACCTTACAGGTCTATTGTGCTCTATCAGTTGCTGACTTACAGCAACTCTACCAGCCCTACTGCCCTGAAGAAGGCCACTAGGTTTTTGGGGTTGAGTGCATTTAGTTTGCTTATGCATTCCATAACCAGTTTGGATTTGATCATAGGCGAACTTACTGCTTTAATAGCCGCCTGGCTATCAGAGAAGATCGCAATTCTTTCATTCTTGTACCCCCTATTTAAATTAAATTGAGCACATCTTTCTATTGCATACATTTCTGCCTGAAAGATACTTGTGAATTTCCCTAGTGATTCGAAGTATTTAGTGCGTGGTCCGAAGACTCCAACCCCACTTCCTTCGTCTGTTAGGGAACCATCTGTGTACCAGCTAATTGCTCCTGGTTTTATATTGAAGTTCAGCGTTATGTTTTCCCGTTCTACTTTACTGCTGAGCCCTACTTGGAATCTTCTAGTGAAGTTGTTCATTATACCTAGGTTATCACTAGGGTATTGCAGGAGTGGGTGGACATCATTCCTATTACCACTTGTTTGATTCCCAGTACAGGTCTTCCTGTTAGTGTTAAATCTTCCTACCCTTGCAATGGCTCTGTCAGCCTGCTGTTGGATATGAAGATGCAGTGGCGTTAGATTTAGTAGTACACCTAATGCCACACTAGGACAGGTTCGCATTGCTCCTGTTATAGTTATACAAGCTAACCTTTGAACTTTGTTCAGTTGTATTCTAGTTGTTGTCAGTTTTGCTCTATCCACCCAGACAATGGCTCCATATGTTTTTATGGGTCTGACCATTGTGAGGTACATCCATTTTATTATTTTGAGGGTACACCCCCAGTTCTTACCTGCAATAACTCTGAAAGTCATCATTGCCATTGTAGCTTTCTTCACTACGTATTCTAAGTGAGTTTTCCATGTGGTACGCTTGTCGAATATTACTCCTAGGTATTTTACCTCCTTGAAGAATTCGATCAGCGTGCCATTCACCCGTATTGGCTTGAGTAATTTCATCTTATACTTCCTAGAGAAAGGAACAATAGTAGTTTTAGATGGGTTAATACTCAGTCCTACTTTAGAGCACCAAGATCGTGTGATGTTAGTGAAAGAAGTAAGATCCTTTAAAAACAAAAAAAAAAACGGTGGTGGCTACACCGCACCCCCATACAAGCAACAAACCATGTTATTGATATTGGAAGAACTAAGACACATTGGAAAATTACGGCCAGTTTTTACTGAGCTCAGCAAAGCTTCCAGGATAAAGCTAAATATTTGATTGCAATAGCAAAGTTGCTTTGCAGTTAGCCGCAAATATATTTGACTTTCTCTTTTAAAGTAAGCAGTCGACTTCAGGAATCGTAGTTTCGTATGCGTGTTGAAACCCGAAAAATTTCTGCTTTTATTGTTATTATTCCATAGTTTGTATTTGTATCTCTCTCCCTCTTGCACAACAATGCAAGCTCAGCAAGCTAATGCAGAGCTTTACCCATCAATACTCCTGCGACCCTTTAGCATGTTTTTCGTTAATGAAAGATTTTTTTTGAAACTGAATCGAAAGTTGTTAACGAATACTGAAAATGCAAAATATTGTTTTTGCAGCTAGGAACTGAGTTTCGATTCTTATATTTAAGAAGAAAACACAGTTAACATTATTTTTCGAATAGTTGCTGTTAAACTTTACTAAAAAAAATGCAAATATTTTTTTTTATTTTACAGGATGTCGCATTTATTAATCCTGCAAATGTGGTATTCGTATATATGCTAGTTCGAGAACTTGTTGACGGTGAAGAAACTAAAGAATCTGAATTGCAAGCCTCTGTACTAACGTGCTTATATTTATCGTATTCGTATATGGGAAATGAGATCAGCTATCCACTTAAACCGTTTTTAGTGGAAGATTCCAAAGAAAAATTTTGGGACAGGTGAGTAATTTGTTTTAATACATTTAATCTTGACGTTAAAAACAGAGCCCTCAAAATATGTTGAATTAAATTTTTCTATGTGTCTGCTCACCAAAAAGACACTCAATAAAACACTTCTGCTGGTTTCAATGTTAGAAAGAGCATTTCATACCGGGAATTTAATACATCGGAAAGATGCGTTCAATGTATCTTGTCTGGGCGAATTACTTTCAAATTAAAGGATCTTATTTAATTCATGAGTAGCAGTTTTCAGTCGTTGTTCTACAGCTGGGTATCACAACTAGCCGTTCAGTTTGGCTAGTTGACATGATGTTGTTCATCGTGAGAGTTGAACTTTTTTGTATTGCGTAGTGGTAATCTGTAGCGGTAACAATAAAGTTAAGAAAGCTGACCGGATTGTCTATATTTATTTCGCAGTTAATTTGTTTGTTGAGCTCAATATGTCTGCATATGTATTTTTTGTATTTAAGACAGTTTCTTATGAATATAGCGCGTTTGCGGGGTTAGTCTATGTATTGGGGTTATCCCAGAAGGCTAAGGAATAAGTGGCCACATGCAAGTTTATAGAGTTATTGCGAAGTCTAGTAGGGTTAGAATTTTCATCGCAGTTGATAGCCACAGTAACTGTGGTTTAGGTATAGCAATATGGGGATGACACTATAATAAGTTTTTTGTTTTTTTTTTGTTTTAATGAAGGCATACGGGGTATGCTGATAACCCCTTTATAACCTTGTTTATTCTGTAGTTTCAGCCCAGTTGGGCGTGCCGGCTAACCACTATGGCTAAGCTTTATCAAATTACATAACAATAACAATAATATAACAATAACAATAATAATAATAATATCACATAGATATAAAAGGTTTTAATATCTGATGCCTCTCAGCCTGGGAGAGCGGAGCATCAGATCTCTCGGCTGTCGCCTGTTAAGCCTTCGCTGTGGTTGTGTTCTTGCGAGACCAACTGCTAGATTGTTCCTGTGGCTCTCCAGTCTATTATTGTACCTGCTAGAGTGGTAATTTATTTGGTCAAAGACCGTAGCTAATTTCAGGTCTCTATGGAGCATACTGTTGCGGATGTACCACTCACATCCAGTGATAAGCCTTATGGCCCGGTTTTGAGCCACCTGTACGCGTCTGATCTGGCTGTCGCAGGTTAGCCCCCAGATTTGGCACCCATACCTCCAAATAATATAGCTACGTATAAATTTAATGTTTTAATACAAAAATAAACTTTTAGGACCATATAATCCACATAGATTTGCAATTTCATGTACTTGGATTTCTGAAATGCAAAAGTTTACGAATTTGGTGCAAGATTGGCAACACTACAGTAATAAAGTTAGTAATGCGACAATAATTGGTTGGCAATATGTCTGAAAATATGACTAGGCTGCTCAATTCAGAGCTGATTATTGTGCGGGAACTTAAAAGTGAGATTGCAATGGTATTTCTTTATTCTGGCAAGCAAATTCGGCAACATTGAATGCTCAGAAATATTTGCAACTAACTGCACATCGAGTGCTATTGAAATATTTTCAATAGATATTCGACCATTGAAATGTAACAGTTGTTAACAACAACTGATTGATTTTCAGTGCTGACATAAGTGTTGATGTGTATTAAAAATGGCAATGCTGTAGATGGATTTGCCAATAAATACATGAACTTCAACCTCATTGAATTCAAATCCATCTAGCTGCAAATTCGTGAAGTTTGGAAAACTATATTCACAACATTTAGGAGAATTTTAATGCAATGAAGATCTGAAATCGGAGGGGCCTTCTCCACCTACTCCATACAGTTCACATTTATCTTACAAAATTTCAAAAAATGCGTTTATATGCACAATTTTTTGACTTTTCATGAAATGTTTTCATGAATACTTCCATCGCATAAACGTGTTATATGTATGTATATGCATTAGGTTTGTTGAATCGAGGCGTTTCTTATTCGCTTCTTATTCGTGATGATGTAAATAATTGCTATATCTGGTAGTTCTTTAAGTGCTAGGCCTGACACAAGATCATATCCTTTAGGCTCTTAGTTTTTTTCGTTATCTCTGATATATTCAATCTTATTGCGCAAGGTGAATTGTTTGCTGCAATCGATAATTCAGTGGTGTAATAATCCATCCCAGTTGTAAAAATTAATTTGCCGGTCACTTTGGGTTTTTAATGAAGGTCTTTGACTAATCGGGTTTTTTTTTGTAGCTTTCCATACTGAAAAGTTCGAAGAGCTAGTTGTGTTTAAATTTAAAAGATAACACAGGGCCACAAAATGAAATTGAGGTGGACCTTCTCTGAGTCAAGTTGATCGTTATGTTTTTGGGGTCGCTGAATACGATCCCGGTGTCCACATTACCCCATCAGGTCAAATAAAGGTCAAGCATCTAAATTTGACTGATAGAATTTTTTTGACCCTAGATTCTGAAAGAGCGGGAAATTTTACGTCCGAATAATTCTTGACCTATTTTTTGACCCGACCTTTAAAGGTCATTTTGCGGTCAAATCCTTCTTTTGATATCTCGGCTTGTCTCTTAGCTAGGAATGGATCTCAAACCAGTTGAATTTATGTTTTTGGGGTCGCTGAATACGGTCCCGGTGTCCACATTACGCCATCAGGTCAAATAAAAGTCAAGCACCTAAATTTGACTGATAGAATTTTTTTAACCCTAGATTCTGAAAGAGCGGACAATTTTACGTCCGAATAAGCCTTGACCTATTTTTTGACCCTACCTTTAAAGGTCATTTTGCGGTCAAATCCTTGACGCTTGACCTTTATTTGACCTTGATTTTGACCTGATGGGGTAATATGGACACCGGGATCGTATTCAGCGACCCCAAAACCATAAGGATCAACTTGACTCAGAGAAGGTCCACCTCAATTTCATTTTGTGGCCCTGTGTAATCAAACTTTTTATCCTTTTCTTAATGAGTTTTATCTTGTGACTGTTGTAGAGATGAGAGTCAACGGTCTCCAATATAAGTTAAATGATAATCAAAAATCGCAATGAATTTTTTATGAAAAAACAGAATTGTCCCATTCGTCTGATCTATCAACCGCAATTATTTTCTGTTCCCAAAAATAAAAACTGCAATTAAAAGATTTTAACAATACGCCTGTTTTATTTTATAACTCAAAACTTCGGTTATATTTAGATCACATCATCTAGTGCGATTTACATTCACAATTTCCATCAACAAAGATTGCCTTAAGTGGTGAGGTGAGTCTTTGATCGATAGTCTAGCTAAAATCCATAGGATGTTATCAGAGGTAAATTTAATCCTATATGAGGAAAACATCTTGTAGATCGACATAATTTATGTGTTTTGACTTTACTCAAAGATCTGAAACTTATTTGCACGATTCATTTGACTATTAGTGTTCCACAAACCAATCAATTAGCTCTTATTTAGAGGTAATGACAGTAATTAAGCTCATATTGATGAGTTTTTTTATTGTGGCTATTAGTGCATTGAATTTTGATTCGGTCTCATTTGGCTAAAGATGCTGTAGCAACTGCTGCTACCATTGTAGCTCATTTATGCTGTTTGTATTGACGATATTTATGTTGCTCATCTCGCTGCTTTTTTAAGTCGTGCTATGGTGCAACTATTTATTGTTGCTGAGTTGCTGATATTGCTGCTTGTGTGGCTTGGGCTGATTCAACTGTCGATGTTACCGCCTCTGGTATTGTTGCTTCTGTTTTCCTTAGGCTTGCTCTGAATTCGTCTCCTAATAATAAATATGCAGGTATACATCAACAAAGCTGTAGAATCCAGAAATGGTGCTGCAACTGGTGGTTCACTGGCGCGAGACTTTGTGATAGATAGTGATGCACCGACTCTGGATATGGTTGTACACCGAACCACTCAAGTGGCCGAGTATGCTTCCTGATGTGGGGTACATATACCATTTTCAAAAAAATTATGTTTTGAGCGTATTTAAGCTCAATTCGTGTTATTTAATTTATTTGTCAGGTTTAAAATGCCGCAAATATTCTTCTATTCTATCTATAACTTGCGTGAGTAATTTTATAAATCAGGTATTCCGTATCTGTAGTTATAGCTAGCCTCCAGATTGGTTATGGGTTTCAACGGTTCTGTCCAGTTGCTTTTGGATTCATATATGTACAATGTCAATGGAATCATATGCCGATGTCGAGATATATTTTAGCTAAAATAAGTATTTAAATAACATATGCCTGTTTGAACCTAACATGTCTCTATTGTGTTGGAAATGTCTTTTATTCAACCTTACGAACTATATTTGCAACGAAAGCTTTGAATAACGATGCTTTAATCCAAAATAGCACTAAATTGGAATCGCACCATTTTAATACTGTGGCGTTTCCCATCCATTGGTTTTATGAGCTCTCGATAAAAGGGTATCTCCTTGTTTTAAGATTGTCTCAACTTATAATTATGTTTGACCTGGATTTATTATTATTGTTGTTTTAGAAAAAGAGTTTTTATGGTCGCAAAAACCGTTTACTATTATTTAATTGCTTATTCATATTAATTAAAGTATATTTAAGTTTAATGTCTAGGGTTAAATTAAATTTTGTGTTTTGCTTCCATATAGATAATAATATTACTTTAGTGTATAATATCTTTTATACATAAAGTAAACCTCACTGCACAAAATTCTAGCGCTCAACAATTTGACTTCACGGCGTTGGCGTTTGCAAAAGAACTCTTTATATTTATAATTTCAATCTACTTAAATACTATTTTAAATTGTACATGCATATTAATAAATGTTTGTATAAAATGGATATATATATAGAATACTAGCTGTGCCCTGCCACGCGTTGCTGTGGCCAGTTAATCCCTGTCATAATTTTCATTGGATAGAAAATTTTCCGGTCCCATCATGTATTCCAAATTTCGCCACTGTACCTCAAATGAATGCAAGGAGTTTATCTTACAGGCACCAGCCGCAGGAACAATATGCTTAAACTTTTTCCTAGGGGCCAGAAATCGATAGTGGCACCACTCTCAACTGAATTTGCAGCACTTGCTTCTCAGTTCGTAATCTTTCTTGTTGGATTTCATCTACACGTTGAATCACGTATACCTCCTCTTCACCCATTTCCAATACCTCATGCATTAGCTTGGCTGCTAAAATTGCAGCACTTGCTTCTAAATTCATAATCTTTCTTGTTGGATTTCATCTACTGTTGAGTCACATTCACCCATTTCCGATATCTCATGCAACTTGTTTGTAGACATCGGTGCGATAAGAAGTGTCGGACTTATTCTACTGTTTGCATTAGAATCGTTTGCAGTTAATGTGGCTTTCCGGTCATCTGATTGCATATTGGGTTCATGGATTTTGACTTTCGACAACAAAATTGATTTATTTATGTTGTCTATCTTGTCGAAAGTGTGCGTCGTCGTATAAGTTGCACATGCGCTATTTTTTCGTCTCATGTTCTGTGTCTGGTTCCGATATGTCATCGGATTCAATAATAGCTTCATAGATTTTATATCTGCTGTAGTCGTTTCTATTGAAGACTCCTTACCGGTTTGCGTTTTGTACTTCACTTTACGGGTTTCTTCATTTACCACCGTTTCATAAATCGATGAATATTCAGGAAGTCAGCATCAGTCATTTTTGTGGTCATTTTTCCATCCTCTGTGTCAAATTTCAATGGGACATATACCTGCGGCTCCTCGAGAGCTACATCATTATATGTCGATTTTTTCGCTGCACTCAACATATCACCTCGCGTCTTTTTGCTCAAATAACTACTAGTGTTTTGTAAATCCGCTGCAACTTTTCTATTTTTTTTTTTATGAGCCTAGTCGCATATTGCTCCAAATCAGCAATTTTTTACCATCAAAAAGTCAAGTCAAATTTGCAGAACTCTATTTCTTAGTACTGCCGCTTTGTAGAGTTTATTCCGCCTCACTTATATTGTATCTGAGATTCTGTTTCCTTCTGATTTGTATTGCTAACAGGTAATCTTTTTATCTGAAAAAGGATGCAAAAAGAAATCCTGCAGCATTAAACTTTTTCCTCCCGCAGACGCCTTGCGAAAAGCTTCTGTTTGGATAGTTTTTGACGAAATCTTATTCTTATTAATTTTTTTTAATATTCAACAATATATATTTAAAATGATACAAAAGTTCCAATTGATCTGTTTTAGGAATTTTTGTTTTGATCACTATTTAAATTGTGCATGCAAGTCTGTATAAAATGGATATATACTACCTTACATAAATGGCCTTCAACCGTCTTTCTCTCATTTCTGCATTTAGGAAGGAGCTGGCGCCAGTTGTTTCGAATGCCAATTACGGAGAGATCTCTCTACACCTGTTCATTCCAACGCGTGCCTGGTAATCCTATATTTCGGCCCACCATGTTTGGTCCCACCATGTATACCATGCGTGCTTGAGTTCTTTCATTCATTCGAATGAGGTGACCAGCCCAGTGCAGCTCGCGGTTCATACGGGAGAAAGCCGACGCTGACTCTAATAGGACCAAAAATCCTGCAGAGGGTCTCCTTTCCTAAAGAAAGGACAGAGAACACTGAGATTCCAGTCATTGGGTATGCGTTCATCGGACCATATCTTACGTAAAAGTTAGTGCATACTCATAACCAACTCTTCGTCGGCGGTCTTAAATAGCTCAGCTGGAAGTCCATCAGAGCCTGTCGCTTTGTTATTTTTCAGCTTTTTACTAACGGAATCGACCCCATTAAAGTCCACAACAGTCCCATCATTAACTGGTGGTTCGGATGTCATTTGTCTATCGGCGGAATTGTGCGCTTCAACAACTCTTAGTTGGTTACAAAAATTACTTCTCCATGATTTCAGTGATTCCTGAGCATCTGTTACCACATTTCCATTTTCGTCCTTACAGAAAGTAACTCAGGGTTTGAAACCGTCGGTCAGACGTTTGACCTTTTGATAAAATTTTCAAGCTTCATTTCTCTCATATAACATCTGAACATCCTCAAACTCCCGCCTTTCTTGTTCCTTTTTTACGTCTGAAAGGACTGAGCCTAGTGCGTACATTGCAATGTACGTACAATGCATTGTCTGCGACAAGATAGTGGTCCGAGTCGATGTTGGGACCACGAAAAGTTCGCACGTCTAATACGCTCAATGCGTGCCTTCCGTCAATCAGAACATGATCAATTTGCTTGCGTGTTTTTTGATCAGGACTCAGCCATGTAGCCTTGGGGATGTTAAGATGTTGAAATCTGGTACTACTAACTACCATGTTCCGACCTGCTGCGAAATCGATTAGCCTCTCTCCATTATTGGAGGTAGTGTCGGGAAGTCTAAATTTTCCGACGGTTGGGCCAAAGATTCCTTCCTTCCCAATTTTGGCGTTGAAATGGCCAATCAAGCTTTTGACATCGGACAGCGCTCGTATACACGTTCCAAGCGCTCATACAACTCATCTTTAGCATCGTCATCTTTCTCTTTCTTTAGGTCGTGCGCACAAATCAGGCTTATATTAAAATATTTTGCCTGGATGCGTATCGCTACTAGACGCTCGTCAACATGCGTGAACCTGGAGGCGAGGCAACGTAGTATCCTACTCACCACGAAACCACATGCAAATTCGTGCTTGCTCTCATGGCAGCTATAGTAGATGTCGCAGAATGCTCTTTTAGAGCAACCCTCTCCTATCCATCGGATATCCTGGATTGCAGTGATGTCAGCTTTTTAATCTTTCAAATGGATATTTTCACCATCCCAAATAAGGGTGCGGACATTCCACCTTATATCATTTGCGGGGGCCGTCATCATAGGATTCTAACCGAGGCTTCCTTGTTGTTTTCATTGGAGCGATTTTTTTAAGGTGACGGGTCCCAAGCCCAGCGCACCAACCCTAAAGTAAGGTCGGTTTTTCGCCTTCTCACAGTAAGCTTACTTCTAAACGGCTTTTCAGGGGCTACAGTGAAGAGCGGACGTTGTGAGCTGCGTGTACCGTTTGCAAAAGAATAATTGTTGGTCCTTCCCAAGTAAATGGCAGTCAACAAATTTTTTTCACAATACAAACGAATCCCATCTCCCAAATTGGATAAATATATAATATTAATTGTATATTCGAGTGAGTGTGCATGGGTCGTTTTGTCATCGGGTCATCTAAAGCATGCATTCAAGTGCGTTTTTATGATGCAGATCCAGTCGTTTCGTAAATATTGGAACTTTGGTGTGAGCTTGCAACAATATCGGCTTTGTAACCTAGGAACACGCTGAAAGACTAGTATTATTTATTAGCGGCAAGTGATTTGAGTTTAAATCGTTTGAATCTGAGATAAACAGACGGCTAAACTGAATACCAGCGTATACATGCAACGCATCAAGGAGACGGTTCCAATCGTACGGGAAGTATGTTGGGGCCCCAGTTGCCAGGACTTTCATGTTGTTATTGACAAACACATCAAACAGCGCACGACCGTTTAGATTTGTCTACACCCCTATAGTTGGTGATTAGCATTCCACTCACCTGCAGCCAAGAACTTGAGACCAAGTTTATCAAAAAAGTTCTTAAGCTGCATCTCGGAAAGTATAAACCTCGGAGGACAGTATAGAGCGGCAAAGATTATATCTCCTCAACTGGTGGAGACTTTGATGAAAGCTGCTTGCATTTCATCAGTACGCACAGGATATAGCGGATAGATGAACGCCGACCGGATAAACACGGCAACTTCACTACGCATGTGGTTGCCGTCAGGATGATTAGCACTGTGTACGTTGAACCCTCTGTATTTAACGGTATGTGGTTCATTGCTGTGTAAGCACGTTGCTGGTTGTTTATTCGGCTTGACGCATTCAGTTGTTGCATGGCGTCCTCCACATCCAATCTTCACTTTCTGTCGACAAATAGTGGCGATGCTGCAAATGTCTTTGTGTTATTTTTTGGCTGTAAGTCTACGAAAAACATATTCATAGTAGAGCCATTTAAACGGATTTTAGGGTTATGAGCGTTCCTGGTTTCATGACCCTGACACAAGAGGTTCTGCTTTATGTCATCTGTTAAAGTAGAGTGGTGCAACCCTTTTATAACCACCTTATAGGAGCGCTCCTCTTTAAGCTGATACTTATGGAAATTTTATTTGCTTACTAATGCTCTGAAAACATCAGAGTCTTTAGTCATGACTCGAATCCATTTACGCCGGTTTTAGTTGTGTACGTATCCGATGAGGTTGCCTTATCGACGATGAGCCATAAACCATTTATATTTGACACACCAGTTAAATTTCAGTTTTATTTTATTCCTATTCTGTTGTACATGGTATTTCGAGTGATTTTGTTGACAATATACAATCCGAGGTATTTTACAATAGTTATAATAGGACTTTCTCTATTATTTAATGAGGAGTATATCTGATTTTTTTAGTGTATATTACTTGGATCGTGTTTAGGTAATGTATTTTAATGTTCTATTTGCCAAATCAGTTTGATGTTTCGTCTAGCATATGTTGTAGTCTAACTGTTGCAGTCATTAAATTTTTATCTGCATATAAATTTATTGCGAATGTAGCTGATCCATCACTAGGGGCTCGAATGTCTGATGTGTAGAGGCTGTAAAGCAAGGAACGCAAGACACTTCCTTGTGGAACTCCAGCTTTATTGGGTCGCAGCGATGAATATTCGTCATTATATTTTATTAAGAACAGTGTCCCATTTAAGTAGCTTTTTATTGTATTATAGAGTTCGTTTGGTAATTTTTTTTATTTAATTTGATTAATTTCAACGTCTCTTCAACGCCTATACAGAACTTTTTAGCTTCTAGATCAGTTGTTATTTTATTTGTTACTCTGTGAACCTGTTAGATCGTGGAATATTTCGGACGAAAGCTGAATTGGTGGAATACAATGTTGAGATCCTAGCATTGCACTATGGTTGTTTTACCATTTTTTTGGCATAAATTCGAAATTTAGTGATATTAAGCCCAAATTTGGTTTATAATTATACTTTGGTATCCTAAGATGAACTACAAACTTGTTTTTCGATTTCACCGATTTTTACTATATGTATTCGTTTTATAGCCGTAGTTATGGTAAAGTACTTACGAGGAAAGTCATAATAATTTTGATCAATATACACTTATTTTTCATCAGAACAAATGACGTCAAGTCCTGGTTCATCATCTTCATATTCATCTCCATCATCCTCTTCCTCATCTTCCTCCTCATTCGTTTTAACATTATGGTCGTTATTCTCGTCGCTCTGTCGATCAACTTTATCTGTAAAAATTTCTGGTGTTTGCAAGAGCGCGATAACGTCTTCTGGTATGATTTTTGTTTTGTTTTTATTTTGTCTTTCTTTCTTTTAAAAATTTACTAGACAATAAAGGGTTCTAACAATCCATAGCTCTATTGAAGACGTCTGTCAAGTTGTCCACTCGACTGCACTTTCTTGCGTGATCCCTTTTGTCGGTCTTGTACAATTTATTCCGAGATTCAGATGCTTGTTCTGCAAGAGAACCAACAGGCACTAAGCAAGAATTTATTATTTGGTGCCCATGCACTAACACTTTATGAACCGTTGGCGACATAGGGTACCAATCATACTTGTTTCGGTATACCACAAACACCTGCTCACAGAATTCTTTCAATTTCGTAGAGTCAATTTTATATATATGTTCAGGCATGAAGCCTAAACATGTAATATGAGACAAAACTCTCAAAGACGTCCAATAAGAACAACGCACACACAGTGCAGTTGTCATACGCATTAGAGCTGCGCTTGATAAGTGCAGAGTGTGTATTTTGAATCGTCATATTTTTAATAGCTCCATCTAAGCGTTGGTATGTAACACTTGACAAGTGCAGCGACTTAATTTATGATGTACATCGATTTTAATAGCTCTTTCTCCGTTTGTCAAGTGCTACATTGACAAGTGCAGGGACTTAATTTATGATCAATAACGATTGTAATAGCCTTTTGTCCGCGTTGGCTTAATAGTTTCTGCTACGCGTCTTTTTACATTATAAATAGTTATAGATTCCGCTGAGGTCTACAACCTCAGCGATAGCATTACAATAGTTTAAAAATAGAATAAGTTTTTATGAATAAAAAGGGAGCCGCTCGCGAGAGCGGCTCAGTAGTTAATGAACACTCAAAATATACGTGTCATTATTGGCGCGTTTATAAATGTATCTCGTACGTACAGAACTCTACAATATATGTATAACAATTTTATATTCCTATATAAATGCAATTTTCCCGAAAACGTGCGGATTGGGACGAATTTCTTAAGTACTTCCATAATATACATATATTTGTTAGTATTTCCTCATTCATAAATTTTTGCAACTCTTTGCCATACAAAAGTACTATTCCATGAAACACAGAGCAACATGTTAAGATTAATCTAATAAAAGCATTTAAACAACACATGGCACAATTTCACGAAAACACTAAATCGCATAAAAACAGTTATGGATTATTATTTTACATACCTTGATTAATGTTTTCCATTATAACACTTGTTATTTTTTGTTATTCTAATAGACACTGCACGCTTTGAAAGATTACAAAAAATTTTCGACAAATTTACAATCATATGTTTTTTACACAATCTGGTGACTTTGACTGCGCGCCACGAGAATGGTATTGCCATACCAATAAAAATTTATTTAATTTAAGCTTAAGTAGAAAATTTAACAAATAAAAACCCAATTTTTTTTTTAATTTTAAAAAAAAAATTTATTTATTTCTGAGTTAAATATTACACACATGAATTGGACAGCCTTTTTGGTAATTCTCTGTTGAAATGTTCTTTTACTTCATTGAGTTACATTTTTATTTTATATTGTTGGAGGTCTCGGAAGCTTTGTTAAATATTATCAGTACAGCTGCTGTGTGAATTGCTGAATATGTTCTCAAAGTGATCCGTGAGAATATTGGCTTTGTCGAGGTGGGTTCTTACTTAGGTACTATCTATCTGTTTTTTAGGAGATTGATGACTCACTTTGTTGGTGAGGTTTCCTGTTGCTCTCCATAGCGAGTGGTTTGTTTCAGAAGTGGGAGTTAGATGATGCAAGTACTTTGTGACAGCCTCTGTTGGCTTCGTTGGCGTCGATTCTGCTAATTTTTAAGAGCAAACACTTTTATTAGCTTTTTATGCATTTATTTTATATTAACTTTGTGTATGTATGCGTAGATTTACATGCGTAGGTTTGGCGTTAGTAGCGTACATAGGTTTGGCGTCAGCTTTCGTGCGTAGAGTAAGCGTCAGCTTTCGTGCGTAGTAGTAAGCGTCAGCTTTAAAACAAAAAGCATCGACACCTTGACTTCTCGAATCCAACTGATTCTGCTTGTCCGTTTTCCTTTGTTACAAGCTAATGACGATTTTATGAAATAACAGTTAATTCCAATGCAACTGGAAGCGCAAAAGAGAATACGCAATCTTATGATCTATGCGCAGTTATTTTTGTAGACTTATTGCTAAGTATAAAGGGTGATACAATAAGTCTAATTATTAGAAAAATATAAAGGGTGATGCAATTAGTTATTATTATAAATAATGAATATAATTATGTAGCTTAGGGCGACGGCGGCAACATTCTCCTCCCTGCAAGACAGCTCTGTGGGATTCAAGATTTTATGGCGCTGGTTTGCACCTATCGGCGCCGACGTCTAGCACTGCTACTTTGGCCACTGGCCGTTGCATGATTTCTCTTGAGGTACGGATTATAATTCTTCTAACTTGCTGATCCTTGGCTAACATAGTCTCGATTACTATGCCCTTAGGCCAGCAGTTTCTTGGTAGATTTTCGTCGACAATAACGACAACGTCGCCAACTTCTATAGGTTTACGTTTAGTGAACCATTTCCCTCTCCGAGCTAGGGTAGGAACGTATTCAATTAACCATCGTCGCCATAATTGGTCTGCGAACGCATGTGTCCGCTGCCAGGTTAATCGTAGATTTTCGCTTGCCTCCATGATAGGCTTGTGTCCACTGGATGTGCCCAATAAAAGATGGTTAGGCGTAATGGCGTCGTCATCAACGGTCTCCCGCGATACGAATGTGAGAGGACGTGAATTTAGAGTAAATTCGATTTCGTTAAGTGCGCAGCGTAAACTTTCATCCGTGAAGTTCATTGCAGGACATATTTTGTAGAGCACTGTTTTGACCGATCGTACCATCCTCTCCCATGCTCCCCCCATATGAGGCGCCGCAGGGGGGTTGAATCGCCAGCGAATGTTGTCGAAAGACGCTTCTATGGTTTTGCAGTTGATGCTCTGCTGCTCGTTGCAAAATATCTTCTCGGCTGCCTTGAAGTTGGTCCCATTGTCTGAGAATAATAGATGTACTGCTCGAACTGTTAGGCATGTGAATATAACGCCCCATCTCTTTTCTCGGCGACGTCCGACTGCAACAGCAATTGGACCGAAATAATCGATGCCGACGAAGGTGAATGGACGCTCGTATATTGCTAATCGTGCAACTGGAAGCGGTGCCATCTGTGGTAGTACTGGTTCAGCGTTTTGATTCTTACAAAACTGGCACGATCTGCGTACTGTCTTGTAGAGAACTCGTAGCCGTGGTATATAGAATTCTCCTCTAATTCTATTGATACAGGTTTCATGTAAAACGTGATGAAAGCATTCATTCTAAATAAATATTCAAACCGATTAGTTTGCTACTTTTTTCAATGCTCTTACCTTGCATTAGCGTGCTAATTTCAAGCTGAAACTCAGCCCGTTGTGCATCTTTTATAAAAAGGATTTTTGAGCGTTGAATCATTTCATAAGAAACGTGTGTAGGTAGGACTGCGTTACGCACTGATGAACGCAGTCGTTCAATGTAGAGCATAAATGTGGTGATTGCTCTGTAAAGCCGCTTCCAATTTGAAAAGTACTCTACTTTGATTTGTGGATGCTTGTGTAAAGCTATTGTGGCGACCAACACATTTCGTCGTACTTCGGTGTCATCAAATTGTCCCAAGTCGTTGCACGTAGGCCAAACAGATGAATCGCTTAAAAGAAACTCGGGTCCAGAGAACCATTTCATGCGCTTCTCTTCAGTAGACAATTTTGTTGCGAGGTCAGCTGGGTTTAATTTAGATGGAACCCATTTCCATTCCAGCCTTGTGGCAGATAATAACAGCGTGGTATCCTGGCGCTTTCTATAATAGGTATGACTTGCTTCCACTGAATCCATTTATCCAGCAATTCATCAGGCATCTCTTCGTCCCAAGATATATTTGTGCGCCACACTGCTTGCAGTAATATTTTTATCCCAATTGTGTAGCAGGAAATAAATCCCATTGGGTCGTAAATCGACATTAAAACTTGTAGCAGCTCTCGTTTTGTCGGTGCACTATTGCTACTCAAAATATTTCATTTTAATCTGGCGAAGCGAAACACGAATTTGAAGTTGTCGCTATTTGGCTCCCAGTATAAACCTAGTACCTTTTCGGTTGCGCAAAGTTCCACTTCAACTGCATTCGTCGCCTTCTTATTGTAATTCACGCACCACGTTGACACAATTTGATGACCAGTTTCTCATATTAAAGCCACCTTCATCGTGAATGAGTTTTACTTGAGCCGCGATCTCTGCTGCTTCTTGCTCATTGTTTGCGCTGTATATAAAGTCGTCGTTTGATTTGGCCGCTGCGTCCCATACCAAGCGTATTCGTTCTGGCTTGTTGGGGTTGACGGTGGTTAAAATTGGTAGATACCACACACGCTGGTTTATAGTCGCTATTTCATTTAGCGTTACTTTGCGAGCATACTTCTTAATGACCAAGTTGTCCATGTACCTTCGCGAACCTTCAACGGCACAGATAAATTCCAATTATTGGCTCCGATTAAAATGGTTGGCTGGACGTTAGTGTACGACGCTATTGGCAGATCGGCTAGGTACGTGTACTTTTTGACGAGTTCGCCCATATCGATAGACTGAGTGGGTAGATTTAGGCTCTCGACGGTATGTACATTTCGCAAAAAATAATTTGCGCCGGTCTGCACGTTCGATATTTTCAGCGTTGCCCGAACTGAGTTATTCTCGGAACGAACTGTGTCGCCAGTCCATCGCAGATAAAGAGGCTCTGGGGAGCCTGTAATACCTAGCTGCTTAAATGCTTTGCTTCCATTAGTGTAACAGATGACCCCTCATCTACAAAAGCGAAAGTATCAATATAATTGTTCTTTGAATGAATTATTACCGGAACGATACTGAAATGAGCCTTTTGATGGTCACTGCTGCTGTGAGTGTGTATTTCTCCGCTGTAGTTCACCGGCATCGGTTTATGGTCCAGCTTCTCGTGTCGCGCTGCTTTGGCAGATGTAGGCTGGTCACCGTGTAGAAGTGGGTGAAGTGGGTTCGGTACAACCGTCGCGGTTGCACTGTTTATTTATAAAGCATCGCTTATGATGACCATTGAGACACTGCTGGCACAATTGTTTTTATCGTACGAACTGCTGCTTTTGTTCAAACGACAATTGTCTGAACTTATTACAATTTTGTAATTTATGGCCGCTGTTGGTGCACAGTACGCAGAGCATTTTTGGTTTATCACTTTCCTGGCTTGTATGATGATGCACATTGACATTTTTCTTTGTCGTTAGCGGTGAGACTACTTGTGATGCAGCCTCGGCTATTGCATATATCCAGTCACTAAACACTTTCACTGCCGGCGCATTTACAGCTTTCGGGTGCATAGCCCAAGATAATTTAAATTGCGGTGGGAGATTATCGACAAACTCCTGTACGAGCATTGGATTGCTCATATGCGCCTCTAGCTTACAAGCCTCCATCGTTGCATATATGTTCCGCACGCATAGCGCGTACTCGATGAGCGATTCCAACTTGTCATTTGGTGGTGGCATCTGTCTCGCTTTTTCGACGAGGCTCTGAATTATATATTCCGGCCGACCAAAGCACATACGTAGAGTTTGAATTATTTCTGGCACCATCGCTGGGAGAAATAATCTGCTATGCACTAGTTCGCGTGCTTTACCTTTAATGCTGGCCTGCAATCGCATTAGATTCTCGGCATTGGTATATCCAGCAATTTGTGTGCTGGTCTCGAAGCTACTGATAAATATAGGCCATTCCTGCTGATCGCCAGTAAAGGTTGGTAGGTTCTTCGGTATCGCTTGTCGAGCTGCGATTTGCATATAACTCGGATATTGTTGATGTTGCAAATGAGACTGCGCAAATAAATTTGAATGTTTATTGATGTCTTCAGTTGAGTGTGCGCAGGGCATTGCTGTTTCAATATTATGTGTATTAGACACATGTTGAGGTACATAATTAGCTGTGTTGCTAATATGTTGATAGCCGTGCGAATATGTTGACGATGTTGCACATGTTGCTACACCCGATGCCCCCCTACCGAGTAAATGTTCTTCAACATTTAGCGCTGACGCAGAGTTACGGTTTGATGTAGCTGTAGTTGTTGCGACTGTCGTCGTTGTTAGTGCTATGGCATTACTAATACTGTGGCTTGTGGCAGATCACTTGGTGAAAATAGGCTGTCGGAGCAGGTCGGTGCTGAAGCGTTAGACATCTTTTCCAGGCTTCTAGCTAGGCAGCCACAATTCCATGGCGTATAGCTGGCATCCGCGGTGACTCCAACGCAGTCCACGTGGCTTTCACTACTGCATATGTCACACTTTAGCATTGGGTTGTCTCCCGACTTCGCACATATTATGCATATAGGCATTTTTGTAGCGTTGTGTTGAGTGTTTAAATTAATTTATTCACTGCACAATTATTTAATTGTATTCACTCACTACAAATTGTTTATGCTACTTTTTTATTTTAATTAGCATAAACAATGCCATTCTTTTTTGTTTTAAAGAATTGTTGGCTTCGTTGGCGTCGATTCTGCTAATTTTTAAGAGCAAACACTTTTATTAGCTTTTTATGCATTTATTTTATATTAACTTTGTGTATGTATGCGTAGATTTACATGCGTAGGTTTGGCGTTAGTAGCGTACATAGGTTTGGCGTCAGCTTTCGTGCGTAGAGTAAGCGTCAGCTTTCGTGCGTAGTAGTAAGCGTCAGCTTTAAAACAAAAAGCATCGACACCTTGACTTCTCGAATCCAACTGATTCTGCTTGTCCGTTTTCCTTTGTTACAAGCTAATGACGATTTTATGAAATAACAGTTAATTCCAATGCAATTGGAAGCGCAAAAGAGAATACGCAATCGTATGATCTATGCGCAGTTATTTTTGTAGACTTATTGCTAAGTATAAAGGGTGATACAATAAGTCTAATTATTAGAAAAATATAAAGGGTGATGCAATTAGTTATTATTATAAATAAATGAATATAATTATGTAGCTTAGGGCGACGGCGGCAACAGCCTCGTTTTTAAGTTTTTCTTCTTTTAGTTTTTTCGCTGCCTTATTGAGTTTTTTCTAATGTGCGGTGATCTTGTCGCTTGCCATGACTTGCGGAGTTTTCTTTACAGTTCTATCTGGCGTCGGATATATGGGGGCGTAAATTGTAATAATGTCATTTAGATATATTATTGAGCTTTCTATATTGTCTGCAGTGCTGAGCGGTATGTACATGTCAAGATGTAAATTTAAATTCTCGCGAATAGCATACCAGTCAGTCTTGCGGTTAGTCATGTGAGATAGATCGATTGGTGAGTGGTCAGATTCTTGACTTTAACTGAAAGTCTTTTCTTATTTTATTATATTAAAGTTTCTTATTAAACAGAAGTCAATGAGGACCGGTAGTTTATTTAAGTCTGGCTGCCATTATATTGGTTATCCCGTGTTGCGTTCGTTAGGCGAGATCCCTATTGTGTGTGTTTGGCGTTAAAGTCCCCTGCCACAATGTTTCTATCTCCAAGAGTACCAAAGTATTGCATATATTGGTCTGCAGATATGGTGCGTCTTGGAGGACTATACAATGCTGATATAATGAAGTGCCCATAATTGTCCGATAATAGTAGTGCGGTAGATTGTATATAATCTTTGACAAAGTTTGTTAGCTCGGCATACTTAATAGTCTTTTTAATTATTATTGCAGTACCGCCGTGGGCGGTTCCGTCTGGGTAAATAGTATATATAATCGAGTATCCTGTGATTTTAAATGAATGTTTAACTGTGCAGTGCGTTTCTCTCCCTCTCTTCTCGCTATAACAGCAAAATATGCGGGGAATGAATGACGTAATGGACCTCCAGTTGCTGTCTTTTTAGTAATAGCGGCCTTATATGGGTGCAACTTGAGTTTCCTCTAATTGAATTGTGAGAACGATATGCTGAATATTCTCATATAATTTGGATCTGCAGTATGGTCGACGTATGCGCTTATAGGCATAAATTTAGGACAGCGGCATTGCAGCGTCATTCTAGAACTTCTCTGGGCTCAGGTCCTTGGTTTGTTATCATTTCTGATGCAATATTCAAATAAATCTTATTTTTGCATCGTTGTGTGTGTGGTAAATAAGAACTGACAGAATATGTAACGTAGTCAGAATTTCTTCAGTAAGCTTTTGCAGCGATACAATGTTGCCAATAGCGTTTCATAGTTTCCTGTCTTTGATGAAAACTAGCGAATGAGCTGTTTCGCTTTGCATTTTTCTTAAAATAGCATATATTCACTATGCTATAGGATTCATGAATCATTCCTTAAAAATATCATGAAATTGCTGCAGATCATCGCTTTTTTTAGGTAACGCTGGGAGGAGAAAAATCGGCTAATTTGTTATTTTAAAATACATATTAACAAATTTGAAAAAAAATTGAGGTGTTACCTCATAAATTTTGTACACAACTTAAATGGGAGTGGTTTTGAAGTTATGAGGGAATCCAACTTTGCAAACGTGAGTTGTGGGAAAAACGCTTTATAGTTTTGAACACTAAAAAAACATTAGGTATAAAAATACTCATAACGTCTTCAATTTTGCTCCGATCAACTTTAAATTTGGACACAATATTCTAGAAATATTAAAAAAATTCGAATCAAAACTTAAAGAAGGGTATGTAGAGCTCTGTAGATACGAGATACATTTATAACGCGCAAATAATCGACGAGTATATTTTGAGTGTTCATTAAATAGTGAGCCGCTCTAGCGAGCGGCTCCCTTTTTATTAAAAAAACTTATTCTATTCTTAAACTATTAAAATGCTATCGCTGAGGTTGAAGGCCTCAGCGTAATCTTAACTATTTATAATGTAGAAAGACGTGTAGCAGAATCTATTAAACCAACGCGAACAAAAGGCTATTAAAATCGATATTGATCATAAATTAAGTCGCTGCACTTGGGAAGTGTCACATAACAACGCTTAGATGGAGCTATTAAAAGACGACGATTATAAATACACACGCTGCACTTATCAAGTGCAGCTCTAATGCGTATGACAACTGCACTGTGTGTGCGTTGTTTTTATCGGACGTCTTTGGAAGTTTTTGGAACATTCTGCGGGGGGCCAGAAGATGTGACAGCCAGTAATTGCTGCTTCTGAGCTCTCTTCATTAGGATAGTAGTCTCAGCATCACCCTTTATGGTCGAATCATCCGCAAAATAGGCTTCACTTTTGGCACCCTCTTTCTTTACATCAGATGAAGTTTCATCACCGGCAGCACCAGCATTTTCACCTTCGGCGCCTTCTCCTTGCTCAAATCAGCAATAGTAGCGTCAGCATCACTCGTTTTGGTCGAATCGTTACCAACATCATCCTTCTTAGCTGGTTTCTTGCGACACTTCTGTGGTGGACGCAAATCAAGTATTTCTTCCTCCTCGGCAGACAGCAAATGGGTGTCAAACTCAATCAGCTTTAGCTGCTCGAAAGTGTTGCAGTTGAAGTCTTCTTCGGAACAATTTGGAAGCGAAATTTTCCATTTCGTTCGGGGGTGCAAGTAGTATAAGATGGACTTGAGGCGTTTTACAAACCACCACCAGTTCAGCCATCCCATCTTTATCTTGTAAGTATGATGGTATGCTGCATTACATACTCTGACTTGCATATATTTATTCGCAGATTTACTCACTTTTCTAAAGTGAGTACTTCCCGGGGGATTATCGACTATTTTTTGGGATAAATAGTCGCAGGCTTCGTAGGTTGGCTGCTGAAACTGCAGCGTTTACTTTTCCATTGCCAATTGTCCGCTAAATTCAGCACGTTTCGTTTTCAACAGATTATTGTCGATAATCTCAAGTGAGACACATTTTTTTGTTGGTGAAGTCGGTGTCGGTTGCGTAGAACTTTGTTGATTGTGGCGGATGTCAAGATCAATATCTGCAAGATCTTGCTCCGAACTTACGTCAACACCAGCAATTCTTGAACTCGATAAACCGATGGAAGAACTCGCAGTTGTCTGCACCTCAGCCAGTTCTGTTTCGGCAGACTGTCGTATTTCCATTGTCAAAGAGCGCGCTGTTTGATTACGCAATTGAGGTATGACCGTCGTACCTGGTGTATAGTCTTTTGTGGGCTCCAGATTATAAATACTCACGCTGCACTTATCAAGTGCAGCTCTAATGCGTATGACAACTGCACTGTGTGTGCATTGTTTTTATCGGACGACTTTGGAAGTTTTGCTTCATATGACATGTTTAGGCTTCATACCTGAACAGATATTTCTGAAAACATCTACTTTACAATAGTGCAATAACGCTTGTCAGAAACATGTTTGTTCAAAAACTACGATATCCAGCGGCTTTTCACCCTTGAAACACAAGAAAAGACAGAATAGTTATTTCTTATTGTCATGGTTGATTCTCTCATTTTATGCTTGCATGCATATATTCATATATAAATATTAATTAATACATATGTTTGGTTTTTACTTTCAGATGTTTGGTGATTGTCAATAAGCTAAGTAATAAGATGTTGAAAATTAATGCCGAACCTGGATTTTTCACTGAAGTATTTACTGAACTAAAGTCATGTGGACAGTTTTTGCCCAGTTCTACAGGAAGACTAAACTGTGGAGGCGCTTGACATATGGAAGATCGTGATATTGTAGTACGACTCTCTCTATCTACCCATCAACAAATATTCCAGGAGAAAGTGAACCATAAATAGTTTGGACGATATAATAAAGCGATATAGCGCATTGTTAATCATCAAAAAGTTTTCTTGTCTTGTATATATATATATATATATATATATATTATATATAAATATATATATATATATATATATATATATATATATATATATATATATATATATATATATATATACATATATATATGCATATTGAAAAATATATATATATTTTATATATATATATATATATATATTTAAGTGAGCACCACTTAAATAAAATAAATCAAATGATGGTAGTTTGACGATTAAAGCAAAAAGACGATTCTGAAAAACGCAATATTTGAAAAATGAAAGTCAATGAAATAATGAAACACAAGATAAAATTTAGAAAAATAACATTATTTACACTTACAAATTTTTAAGGTTAACGTAATCCGTTTCTTTAAAAATTGGGAACCGTACGTTTATTGCATTTGTACATAAGTTTGGTAATCGTTATTGTAAATCATAGGTTACCACAAAGTAGTGATGCAATTCAAATAAAGTTTTAGTTCTTTCTCGAGCAGTGCGAACAAAATTCCATTCTATATAAAAGCCTTTCTAGAATTGAAACGATACGAGATGGATTTAAAGAGTTTATTGTTTTAGAATTGAAAGTAATTCAAATATGAAACAAAGTTCTAATAATCTCCATTCGATTGTATGTAATTTGTTTATACCCTCCACGATATATGAGGATTTGTCCCGCCGATGATTCTATTATAATTGAGTGGAGTAATACTCGACAAGTACACGAGAAGAAATCTATACTTAAACTCAAATGTGATAATATGAAATTTTAATTATTAATATGCACTATGAATATTGTTTATCTTTATTTATTATTTAGGCGTGCATGTACTTTGCAGAACAAATTCGGCCTAATTTTTATTCGTAGTCAAATCAAATATCTCAATCCTTCGCGTCTGCTGAGTGGTCAAAAACATCCAACTTTGCTTTCAAATAAGTCTGAGACCGAACTTCACTATTTTCATCATAAAAAATATCATTCCGGGGCAAAGGCCCTAGAATCTTTCGTGAGTCTTGAATTTTCGATAGTAAATGTGAGAGAATTAGCCCGACGATATGTCAGATCTATTATACTGTCAATGGTTACTCCTACAGTTACTACGTATATGCTTTTACGTGGTAATCGTCTATAGCTTCGTCCACCAATAAAATTTGGACCCCCACATAAACCATGCACGGTGGAGCTCTTTCATCCATTCGGTCGACAAGCCCGTGCATCCGTTGGAATTTCATGCGCTGAACTATGTCAATATCATCGAATAGCTCATACAGCTCACGGTTCACACGAGACCTAAACCGATTCTAATAGGACTAAAAATCCTGTGGAGAATCGTCCTCTCAAACACTTCCAACGCTGTTTAGTCTGATTCAAACACGGTCAATGTCAGCGTCTTATAGAACTTAATTTTTGTTTTCCGAGAGAGGGCTTTGCTTGCTCAGCCCAAAGAAACATATATTTGTAACCGTCACAAACGTCGTGAAAGAACCAACCAAGTACTTCGTGTTGTCTTCATTAACTGCAAGACCAATGAGCCGAAACTGTTATTGAAGAACCGACCTTATTGAAGAACTCAGCTGTCAGACCATCAGAGCCTACTGCTTTATTATTTTTTAGCTTTATAATAACCGAATCGAACTCGTTACAGTCCGGTGGCTCTATAATAGTGTCATCATTAACTGATGGTTCCGATGGCATTTCTCTATTGGTGGTCTTGAGCGTCTCATCGCCTCCTATAATGTTAGAAAAATTACTCCTCCGTAATCTCAGTAACTCCCGGTGTAAAACCGTCTGTCAGGCGCTTGACCCTTTGATAAAATTGGCGAGCTTCACTTTTGCCACTTCTTGCTCCTATTTCTTGCGTCTGAAAAGGCGTTTCTCCTTCCTCCGTTTCTTTTGATATCGCTCTCGAACAGCTCGAGTTGCTCCCGACTGCAGAGTTCGCTGATAGACTATTCGGCATTCTTATGTGCAGTGAGACCACGTAACGTTCGCACGTCCAATATGCTCGATGTGTGCCATTCGTCGTTCAAAACATGATAAATTTGGTTGCGTGTAATTTTATCTGGACTCAGTCATATAGCCTTGTGCATGTTGAGGTGTTGAAATCTAGTGCTGCTAACTTGTTTCGACCTGCGGCGAATTCGATTAGTCTCTCCATTATTGGAGGTAATGTCGGGAAAGGTAATTTTCCCGACGGTTGGGCCAAAGATTCATTCCTTCCCAATTTTGCCCTTGAAATCGCTAAGCACTCGTAGAACTCAGCTTTTGCATCGTAATGCCTTTCTTTCGGGGTGTGCGCACAACTCAGATTTAAATTAAAATGTTTATCCTTGATGCGTATCGTGGCTAGGCGCTCGTCAACAGGAGTAAATCTGGAGATGAGGTTGCATAGTTTCCTACTCAACACGAAACCGCATCCAAATTCGTGCTTACTCTCATGGCAGCTACAGTATATGTTACATGATGCTTTTTTATAGTGCAATGCCTGTTACTTGAGTGATTTTTTACGGTGAAGGGTCCTGAGCCCTAATTAAGGGTGGTTTTTCGCCTTCTCACAGTTAGCTCACCTGTGAACGGCTGTTCAAAGGCTAAAGTTAGGCCGTTGAAACAAGAATCTTTGTTGGCCATTCCCAAGTGAAAGGCATTTAACAACTTTCCTCATAATGTGAACTTCTGCAAACGACTGCCAGCTTCTAAATTTTACTGGATCAAACAATTAGTTGATTGATATGAAATATTTCATCTTGAAAAACGAATCTAAGTAATACTATCAGGAATTGTAGAAATAAATTTATTAATTTTCACTTTACTTCACCGTATATTGGGGGCTTATGGGAAGCCGCTATGACGAGCGTCAAGAGTTCACCTTTGAGGAAATATAAAAGCAATTCTTAATTTACGGCGTATATCGAGTTTATAATTATGATTAAAGTACGAATCATTCATGATTATAACTTACCACTCGAACATTAGAGAGCTGAACGTGTTAAATGTGATATTCAAGGCGAGAAAAATCTATTCAGAGTGGTTATGTTCAGACTGTTAAGGGAATTTTTCGCCGCCTGAATGCTAGGCTAGACTTAATAGTATATGATTTAAATAAATCAGTATATCTGAGCTACTCGCTCTGACTATTTGTCTTAGGCTGCAAACATAGTACGCGCTGAGACGAAGATGAAGACGAAGACGAAGCTAAATACGAATTGCTTGCGTTGCGAGTAAGCTAATAGGTGTACATAGTGCAAGACGAATTAGTTGCGTTTTTGTTATTTTAGTCGCAATGGATTTGTCATCAGATGATGAGCTGATGTTACAAGAAAATTTTTTTTTTAAATTAAGATGTAAAATAAAATTTAAAAAGAGAATTCATCCTATTAATTTGATATATATATGATATAGATTATTTTACTGGTCCCATAGGCAGCGTTTTTTAAAAACCGCTGCGATCAAATCCTCGTTCATTATGGACATTTTATTTAAACGTGTGCGTCGACCAAAACACAAATGCAACTAAATTTTAACATATTCGGCGCCAAAGCATATACCGAACTCAAATGCAGCAACAACAACAGCTAAACAGCAAGCGATTCAGCTCCAAATTCAGTACTGCACCGTTTCAAGCTGATTGCTTGCGTTTCGTCTTTATCTTCGTCTTCGCATGCACTGTGAACGAATTCGTGCGAATTCATATAAATCCTTATGCGCAGTTTTTCGTCTTCCGCTTCGTCTTCATCTTCGTCTCAGCGCGCACTATGTTTGCAGCCTTATGCAAGAAGTGGAAAACGCTCCCTTCGTATTAACATTGTCTATAAGACAGATGGTTTAAAAACCATATCTTTACAGATCTAAATACTTATATGAGATACAGATAAGGTCTGTGTAAAGAGTAATTTTAGCACACACGAATGAAATTGTGAGGCAAATCAACGATGAAATCATGACACATGTGGTAGGCGATATTTGTAGACAATGCCAATGACAGTGAAGTGACGTCGTACCCTTTTAGGTTTTTCAACACTTTGCATTAGTCAAGAATACATTCCTATAAGTTAAGGCTGAAAGTGATGCTAATGTGAAACCGTGACGCACCAAAACTGTGTAATGGAGCACAGCTACAAATTACACACCAATGATGCAATATACCTTAAAGCAGCATTAGCGATGATAATAAGCATAACTGAAGGGCAAAAACTTTGTTGGGATAAGTGATATTAAACACATACGCCCGCTTCTGATAATTGGTGATTTGTATAATAAGTTTCGGAACTTCTTTCGGCCCACCAAAGTAGTGTCTAATGGAACTTAACGATATACTTAAAAATTACGGCACAAGATAGTGTAAACTATATACAAAAAACATATTAACATATTGAATACTGCGGATATGTGATTAATAGAAGTTACATTCAGCCAATTAGGTAACAAAGGTGTTAGAGAAAAAAGACACCTAATAAATATTAGTGTTTAACCAACAAGCTTTTTTGGTGTTTGAAGCTAATAATATTTCAGCATTAATACTTGGCGAGATATGTAAATTGTTAATATTGTTCGATTTGGTTTGGTTGCGCTTAACCGTTACCTAAACGAATTTATGTTTATATGTATGCAAATGTATGTAGGCAGTACGCAGACTCCGCGTCAACGACCAACACGATTGAGTTTTAATTTGCAACTGTCCAATTATGTAGAAATTCATTGAGATGAATGCTTACATCGAGAAAAGCTGAGCTGCGAAAGATAAACTAAAGAGAATGTAAAATACTCCTACAATATCTTATGCTATTGCTGCTGGTCTCCCGAACAATGAACTAAGTGCAATGAACTTATGGAAATACGCCTTGAATACATTTTTGGTTTAAGGACTTCGAAAAGTCGTTCTGCAGAATAAGGTTATATAATACAAAACTTTACTCAAAGAACGTGAAATTACTAAGAAATTTGATTGGTTTAAGGACTTCGAAAAGTCGTTCTGCAGAATAAGGTTATATAATACAAAACTTTACTCAAAGAACGTGAAATTACTAAGAAATTTGATTGGTTCAGACTATCCAAATCAAATTATGTAATTACATATTTTTAAAAAGAAAAAAATTCAACTCATTATGTTAAGCTCAAGAGATATACAAATTAAATAAGAGCAAAACAAAATTCGTAATTTCTTTGATTTTGAGGTACATTGATGAAATTTAGTATAAATGTTAATGGTTTTGCGAAAAGTAAATCTGTTAAGTTAAATTAAAGTTGAAGGGGACTATACCATTCCCCGAAATATAAGCGATAAACCAAATTCAACATATCTTTTCATCCATTTGAGGTACAGAGATGAAATTTGGTGTTAATGGAATCGGAAGAAGTAATCTTATTAATTGGAGTGGTGCAATTACAAACCACCATATAAACGATAAACAAAATACGTCATTCGTTTGTATCCACTTGTGGTATAGCCTTGAAACTTGGTATACCTGTTAACGAGATTGGGAGAAGTAAGTTCCATTGAAAAAAAGAGGCCGATTAGGCTGCTACAAGAAACATATATACATAAATACATACACACAATATTTATTACTAACAAAAAAAAAAAAAATGCAATTCAAAATATTTTTGCATCGATTTGGGTTACAGGGATGAAATTCATCCGAAGACGCGAGCAACTACAGTTCCTTATGGAAGATCGAGCCCAACATGTCATGTATGTACGGGCACTGGCGTAAGATGTATTCCATCAGCATATTGAAAGGGTTCGAAAAGGTTCTTTCCTACACTGACAACGCTTTGTGTGAGTGATAGCGTGGTCATAATAATGATTTTTGAGATCGTTTGTTGTTACATAATAAATTGGTGTGTTTTTGTTAGGCTTGCGGCTCTTTTCCAGAATTTTTAAAAAATTTTATAACGCGCTATTGATTTGTACATGTGATACGCTAATATCGTCCATTTTTAAATCTTTAAAGTTTGCAACTTCAATTTGTATTCACATTCTAAATTTCGCCGCCATTTGCGGTAAATACATATGTTTTTGTGCAATACTCGTGAGTTTGAAAACAGCTGTTCTGCACTAAAAATAAAAAGAAAAAATTTCAGTTTTGTTATCATGATGATATGATGCAACCCAAAATGTGCCAAGAAGGAGAAATAATCAACCCACTCTCCGCTGATGTGCACAGGTTCACCAACTGTCACCTCCAGCTGGAACTTTTACTAACTACTCAAGCAACATAGCCTTCACCAACTTCCCTTCTAATAGTGTTACATAAGCTGCAAGGAACCATCAACAGGTGAGTCAAATGTGGTATTAAAGGAAAGTGCCAAGGAAAGGACGCTTAGAGCGGGCTATTGACCATTAAAAAATGTCGATGCATGCAAGCATTGGGGCTGAAGGCTTTCAAATCTCAAAGGAAAGTAGCTTACTTGAGAGACTTTAACTTAAAGAGTATCCCAATAAACTCACTACATACAAAACCTACTGAGTCAAATATGAAACGTATATAACTCATATCGAGCTCAACCCAGTAATGAGCACCGAAATCGATATAGAAAACTCTCTCAGTGCCCTGTACTTTCCAACTCAGTGGAAAAAATTGGTCATAGTCATGATCCAAAGGATAAAACAAAGGTAACGTCATATAGGACCATAAGCTAAAATGTTTGGCACTATCGAACAGGTAAACCGAATAACCTCAGAGATTCTTACAGCGTTTGAGCTCCGCGAATACTTTTCCGCAATCGTTCTCGATGGAGCTTAAGCATTTCATCGCGTTTGGCTCTACGGAATCAATTCAGCACTACCCACCATGTGTGTACCTGGCATGTCCCGTAGCTTCAGCCATTTTATTGTGGATTCGAAATCTAGTGGGAAGGCTGTGCAAATCACCATCGATCGTTTTCATAATGTATAAACGAAAAAAAATGTACACACGATACAAGCAAGTGTCAGTGTAAAGCATGTTATGCCACTTGCAAAAAAAAATGTTACACACAAAGAACTAACAAGCCATTTAGCAACCTTGATCTTAGTGGTCCTACCTGCTGCACTTGCAAATTATGTGGCAGCTCTTCACCGACCCATCCTTGATTCTCGCAGGTTTTTGTGAAGAATCCCTTTAACATAGTTGACGACTGCTAAATTTCAGACCAAATTAAAGAATCTACCATATCATTTTATAATTCATATATATCGTTTAGTTTAATTATAGTAATTGATATTTAAAACATAATTCAAAATTTACGATATTGATTATTATACAGAAATTAAATTGGTATCAACAAAAAAACTTATTATTTTCTTATTTAAAAATAGCTTTTTCTCTTTTTTTTCTTGGCTTTAAATTGATATTTTTCTTTTGTAATAGATAAAGGTACTTATTAAAATTGAGCAGAAAGCGAAAGAGAAGAAAGTATTTATATAATAGAGCATTATTTCAAAAAAATATCATATTAAGTGTATTGATTAAGTATCAAATAAATCAATTAAGCATTTATAGCTGTCAAGATAGGTTTCTCAGTTAATACTCGGAATTATTGTTTATTGAGTACAACAAATATATAAGAAGAAAATATATATTAATCAAATAGTTTTCGCCGAGACGCACACGCGTGGCCTTTGTTCGCTTTTTAACATCCGACGACGACTGACTCGCTCTCTCAGCTGCTGCTACTCTCCTTCGTAACTTGACAGTTCGGCCTCTCCTGACAAGTCGTCTTCCTCAGGCGACTCCTCATCGTTCCCGCACTCGATGCCTGGTTCAAGTTCAGGGCTTAAGCTGCACCACGGTTTCACATTATCGGACGATATAACGTTGCTATATTTGCGCTGCGTATTCTTTTGATCCGGCAGATCCTCAACCAAGTATCGATCTCTTTCAAGCACCTTAGTGATTACGTACGGACCCCTAAACAAGGGTTCCAATTTATTCAATTCACCACTTGCTGTTGGCACACGGCGGATAACCACCAAGTCGCCTTCTTTGTATAACCATGGAGTTTTGTGTGTTCTGTCAAATCTGTCTTTCCACTTTCGTTGCTCGCGCTCGATATTTTCAGCTGCGTCATTAAAACTGGGATAACTGGACGGGGTATTTTCATCATGCATGGCTTGAATCAATCGGCAACAGCTTAAATCTCTTAGTTCGAAATTAAACACGAGGTCGTTTGGTGTAAATCCGGTGGTTGCGTTTTTTTGTGAATTAATGCTCCACTGTATTGTTCTTAAGTGATCGTCCCAATCTTTATCATTCTTAGACATGCATTTGAGCGATGAGATCAGTGACTTGTTCATCCTCTCCGCCTATCCGTTCGCCCTAGGAGTTCTTACGGCCGTCTTCACATGACCTATGCCCAACTGAGACACATACTAGAAAAATTTCTTTGACGTGAATGCTGTTCCCCGGTCCGATGTCAGCTGCAATGGTTGTCCAAAAATACTGAAAATTTCATTTAAAACGCGTATAACTGGGCCAGTCTTTGTATTACGGGTTGCAGGAAATATTGAATATTTCGTAAAAGCACAAACTACCACCAATACATACAGGTTGCCACGCTTACTACGATTGAAAGGACCCACATGATCGATGTTTATTTTTCGAAAAGGTATGGGTAAAACTTCGCACGGATGAAGCTGTCCTTCGGGTTGACCCCCTTTTGCTTTATTGTAACAACACTCGGGACATGAATCGATATAGGACTTCACATACCTTCTCATGCGGGCAAACCAAAAATGCTCTTTCGGTGGATTGTTTTTTCCACACCAAAATGTCCATTATCATCATGACATGCTTTCGTGACACGCCATTTAGTCGCGTTCGGTACCACCAATTTATCTCCATCCTTTACTTTCCGATGCAGCCGGTTTTGTTCAATACTGTAGTCGACCCTTAATTGCTTAGTATCAACGTTATCATTTTTCGTTTGATCACGTAGCGCCATTATTATAGTTTTCAACTTTGGATCTTGAAGTTGCATAGCGTAAATCCAGTCTTCATCAGCTATGTTAATGTTTAAAATCTTATCCGCGACCGTAGATGGTTCCTCCGGTGGTAACGTAGGGCAACGACTCATCGCATCCACATGTGCCATTCTACTGCCCGGCCGGTGTACACATTCAAAAGCGTATTCTTGCAATTTCAACCACCAACGCGCTATACGCGGAAGTAATGGGGTTGTCGCTTTGGTGGTGACTACTGCAATACAATCAGTCACTACGCGGAAGTGAGTTCCCAATAAATAAATTCTGAATCGCTCCAAAGTTTCGACGATCGCAACACCTCTATTTCGTGACTTGCGTATTTACTTTCGGCCGCGCTGCATTGCCGACTGAAGTAAAATGTAGGCTTCAGTAATTCGTTTTCACGTTGTAAAAGTACGCCTGATATGCCAACTGCGCTTGCGTCGGTATGCACTTCATGATCTTTTCTTGCATCATATAATACAAGAACAGGTTCTGATGTAATAGCCTGCTTCAGCTGTGTAAAGGCTTTCTGTTGATCGTCTGCCCATTTAAATACAACATCTTTCTTTGTTAATCTGGTCAGAGGAAGTGCCAATGTCCCGTAATCTGGCACAAACTTGCGGAAAAATCCAGTCACTCCTAGGAACTGTCTCATTTGTGTGGCATTCTCTGGTTGTGCAAAATCTTCGATGCACTGCGTCTTCACTTTCCCCGGCATGCTACCTTTGCCGTTTACAATGTGTCCTAAAAACATAACTTCGCGTGCCAAAAACGTGCATTTTGACGGCCGAAGAGTCATTCCTGCTGACTTTGTAGCTTCGAGGAACTCTTCCAAAACTTCTAATCCTCTATCAACAGTTGGTGTTGCGATAATAACTTCGTCTACATAGTTAATTATGCTCTTACGGTGCTTTAAATCTCTGATAATATTTCTAATAGTTTCTTGAAAAACCATGGGTGCATTAATTAATCCGAATGGCATGACATTGTGTTCAAATAGTCCGTCCGGCGTTAAAAATGCAGTAAATGGTTTGATGTCCTCCCTTAACGGTATCTGATAATAGCCGGCAGTCATATCTAACGTGGTGAAGAATTGGTTTCCCCCTAGCTGCGCTTAAAGTTCTTCCACCACCGGCATGGGGAACTGATTTTTAATTGTTACGGCGTTAAGTGCTCTGTAGTCGACGCACATTCTGCTTTCTCCGTTTGACTTTGTTACTAGTACCACTGATGCTGCATGTGGAGATGCACTTCTCCGTATAATCCCTTGCTTTAAAAGGTTCTCAACAATTGACGATAATACTTCACGTTGTGAAAATGGGACCATATAACGCTTACCGACTATTGGTTGATCCGTTGATGTTTCGATGCTCATTTCTGATTTATTGCACCGACCAAGCGACGACATATTCTCGGAAAAACTGCCTTCGTAACGCTTCAGCAGCTCCACAGTACATTCACGTTGCTGTTCATTGATATCCCTACCGATACTAAATTCATGTTTTCTGTTTGCGTTGATGCATAGAATCCCAAAATCATTTAGGAGGCTCTGATTCTCCTGCAACAACACATCTCGACCCAATAATATATCATACGATAAATACTTATCCGGTATCACTTGCATAATTAATTTAATCGGCTTGATGTCAATGATCGCTTCTACCTCGATGGCCCACATCGATTCTACCTCTGCGCCGCCAAACCCACTAAAGTAGACTATTGATTCGTATCGCTGAGCCTCTACAGGTACCACCGACTCTTTGATCAGTGTTTTATCACTGCCCGTGTCAATAAAAGCACAATATGATTTATTTCCGATTCTTATTTCCGTCGTCAAAGGTGGAAGATAGCCCTTTGTTTTCATCTTAACTGTTGCCACCGCTGAATTTGTTCCTTTACAATTTTGTTCATCATGTCCAATTTTACCGCACTTTGAACACCTTGGTCTCTTCTGCGGCTGTGTGCACTTAGCAGCGATATGTCCTGTCTCATTACAATTGTAGCACTTACGAGCCTCACTATTAACTTCCGCTGTGTTTGTTCGTCACCTGCGTCTGCTGCACGTTAATTGTACTTTTTTTTTTTCATATTGTTTTCTTTATTGAATCTTCTCTTGATAAGAGACTAACAATAATTTATCAAATCTTAAATCTAGTTGTGTATTACACAAAGCCCCCCGGTTGGAGACTTATGTAGTTACAGCGGCCCTAAGAGCACATCAAAGGGCTGGGAGGTCATTTCTCCTGAGTCGTGTTTGTATATGGAGCAGTGTTAGAGATCGTGCGAGTGGATTAGGGTGAGAATTGAGTTTACATTCATAGGTCTGCTTGAATCGATCCATTTCAGTTTTAACAGTTGGGATGTTAAGATCATTGTGAATGTTAGCATTGCGAATATACCAAGGTGCACCGGTGAGAGTTATAAGTTTTTTTTGATTGAGCTCTTTGTATTATATCCACGTTACTGGAACTCGCATTGCCCCATAACTGTGAGCCGTACGTCCAAATAGGCTTTATTACGGAGTTGTAAAGAAGCAATTTGTAGTCCAAGCTTAAGGGGGACCGCGGATTTATGAGCCAGTGTAGGGAGTTGGCTTTTAGCTTTATCTGTGTTTTCTTGGCTTCAATATGTTTACGATAAATGGCGAGATGCACGACGTCATTGGCCTGTGGGAACACAATGCTGCCTTGGGGTACTCCAGCTTTAATTTCAGACTCCTGTGTTATGTAGTCATTCTGACGTACCGTGAATACTCTATTGCTGAGGTATGATTCTAGAGTTTTGTGAGTATTTTGGGGTAGCAATACTTTTATTTTCTATTTAAGTCCATCAAGCCAAACGCGGTCAAATGCTTGAGCTACATCGAGAAAGATTGCGGAACAGTATTCGCGGAGTTCGAACGCTGTTCTAATCTCCGAGGTTATTCGGTTTACCTGTTCGATAGTGCCATGGTTTTCACGAAACCCAAATTGGTGGGTGGGAATAACGTTCTGCATGTGTGAGTTGATTTTTAAAAGAACCAACTTTTCGAACAGTTTGGATAGGCAGGATAGTAGGCTTATGGGTCTATATGACGCTGCCTGTGTTTTGTCCTTTCCGGGTTTCGCTATCATGACTATGACCGATTTCTTCCACTGAGTTGGAAAATATCCGCATTTAAAAATCGCGTTATACAATTTTGTTATATATGTCACAGCTGGACTGGGAAGCTCCATGATCATTTTTGGGGAAATTAAATCATGACCTGCAGCCTTCTTGGAATTGAGCTGGGCTTTTATCACTTTATGAACTTCGTGGGTGTGAACTCTGAGGGGTACAGAGTAGTTCGTATTCGAAGGAGAGGGAAGAACAAAAGCGTTTGTTGACGGATTTGGCTGAAAGACAGTTCTTAAGTGGTTTGCAAAAACTTCCGCTTTTTCTATGACCGTGCGTGCCCACTTTCCAGTGTGGTCTCTTATGGGTGTAGAGACTATAGCCGGTGGTTTAATGTCTGCACGCGCTTTCCACAGGGGAAACTAAGAGCTTGTTGGAGAAAGACGTTCGATGTATCGTCTCTGAGTGAGTTTTTCCGCGAGTTTAAGAGCTTTGCTTAGCTCACGTGAAGCAATTCTTAGATTGTGCTTAGAGGTTGGAGATCTTTGACACTGCCATTCCCTTCTTAAACGCCGTTTCGTCATAACTAACAGTTCAATGTGACTGTTGGTTATACTGTGGTTCATCGAATTGACTGTGGATGGTTGTGGTGTGGAGTGTTGAGCTGCAGCAGTGAGCACAGAACTCAGAGCACTGACAGAGTTTTCATTATCGATTTCGTTACTTATTGCTGGGTTCAGCTCGATAAGACTGCTTATATACTTTTTATATTTGAGCCAGTTGGTTTTTTGTGAGGTGAGTTTATTGGGATACTCTTTCAGTTGAGGTTTTTCCAGTAAACTAAAAAGAACTGGAGAATGATCCGATGAGAGATCTGCAAGACTTGAAATTCTTCGTGTTATTGCAAAATCAATGAGATCTGGGATTTTCATCGAATCTGTAGGCCAATATGTTGGAGTACAGGGCGAGACATAGTTAAGCTTGTTTTTGGTGTTTATAATTGCTTTGTAGAGCTGCTTTCCTTGGGGTTTGAAAGCCTTGAGCTCCAATGTGTATGCTTGGCATTATAATCACCCGCGGCTATAAAGCGATCACCTAGAGTGTCGAAGAATTCGAGAAACTGTTTTTCAGATACCGCAAACCTTGGAGGGCAATAAATTGCCGATAGTGTTACACAACCAAACTTTGTTTGAACATTTATTGAGTTGGCTTGGAGATAATTGGTTGCAAATGTTTGTAGAGAATGGTGTTTAATACGACTTCTTATGAGTATACCAGTTCCGCCGTGGGCTTTGCCATCTGGGTGGTTCGTGGAGTAGAAAGCATACCCTGGAATTTTGAAGTTGTATTTATTCGTAAGATGTGTTTCTGCGAGAAGCAATACATCAATGTCTCTTACTTCGAGAAAATTTACGAGCTCGTTTTTGTGTCGGGAAACACCATTGGCATTCCAGAGACATATATTTATTTTTAAGCGAGACATTATTTGCTTTGTTGGGCTGCAAGCATCTGAATCAGAGTGTTTTGATTCCGCATCATTTCTTGCATTGTGTTTTGCATGAATGTCATGAAATTCATCATGCTTTGTTGCATTGATGCAATCATTGATTCGATGCCATTGAGTGGTGTATTAGCATTTTGGGGAATGCTTTGTTGTTGTGGGTTTTGTGTAGAGGGGCCCACGGGTACCGTGTGGGAAACGGTTTGGCCATATGACTTTGCATCAGCTGGCTTTAGCCCTGATTTCAAGGCATTGGCAAAAGACACACCAGGGGTGGTTGTGTCAAAAGTATATGTTGGAGTGCGTGCAAATGACTCTACGGGGTGAGAGCGAGCAGAGGCAGTTCGCAGATGAAGGCGGTTTTTCAGCTCTTTGTACACAGCGCATCCTCTGTAATTAGCCGTGTGATTTCCTCCACAGTTGCTACATTTTTTCGCGTTGGAATCCAACTTGTTTGCTGTGCCTGTAGCGGTATTGTGGAGTTCTCCACAGGCGACTCAGACAGAACGTAGAGTACAGTATGTCTTTGTGTGGCCAAACTCCTGACAGTTGGTGCATTGGACCGGGTTATTGCGCTTGTGAGGTTCTTCTACTGAAATTCTGCGGTGCAGCAGGTATTTTAGACTGTAGATTGGGAGTACCTCGTTTTTTTTAAGTGGCCTACTTTCGGGTTCCAGCTCTACTTTAAACATGGGCTGCGGAATTTGGTTTTTATTTATTATATTTATGGCTATTTTTGGGTTAAAGCCATTTTCTTTAAGTGCGCTTACCACTTCGCTTGGAGTGACAGTTGGTTCAATGCCTTTGAGCACGACTTGAAGTCCTTTAGAGCTTTTGAGTTGGTAAGTATAGAAGTTTATTTTCATGTTTGTGAAATGCTTTGAGACTAAGCGATAATTTTGTTCTGAGTAAATTTGAACCCTGGTCTCGTATATTGTACCCTTCCTAATAGCAGTTATGTGGAAGTTATTACTCCCAATGAGTTTTGCTATTATGTTTTCAATATTATTAGAGCTTTGCTCACGGACATATATTGGCGGTGGTTTGACACTCGCTTTTGTAGCCCCTTCATCTGCGCTGTTTTGTGAGTTGGATGCATTGTCGCTTAGAATTGAGAATCTATTGACAATGCTAGTAGGGGGGACTGAAGTGGATTTTAACACTCCGTTATATTGAGGACTTGTACTCACAGCGGTATCCATGGGTTTACCTGTTTCGTTGCTTTTGTTTTGCGCAGGGAGTGAGGTGGAGGGCAATATATGTTTGATGGTGTCTTCAGTTGTAATTGTACTTGACACCGTGTTTTGTAAGGTTATCAAAAGTTCGTTTGATTTTGTGATGCGTTGCGCAGATAAAATTTATGCCACATGAACGTCCTTGAGACCATTAATTATATAAGAATTAATCGACTCGTCATCAACTCCACCTCGTTTTCCCATAGCCAGCATGTCATAAAAATACTCGGTGGCTGTCTCGTTCAGTTTCTGTCGACGTTGCATTAACTGCCTATGTACGTCCGCAGCCGTTTCCACGCATGGAAAATCCGCCGTAAATTTATCAACAAACTCAGTCCAACTGCTAAAAACTGGTTGTGCATCTATCCAATCTTTCGCTACCCCTTTCATTTTAAGCTGTGTTGTAAACAAAAGCATCGTCTCGCTTATTGAGTACAACGCGCGAAGCTGTTGAAATCTGCACACAAACTGCTTTGACGTAATTTGACCATGAATCGGGTCAAAATCTGGCCAGATTCCTATGATTTCCTGTGGTTTTAATGATTCGTTGAATGAAGCCCCTTCGTTCGTAACTCTTGACGGTTGTACTATGTTATTTACATCAATGCTTGGTTGCTGCGTTGCACGTTAATCTTGGCCAAGCTGTATCGTATTGCTTCCTGCAATCGACTTTACCTCTGATGCTAAATTTTGCATGGCTTGGGTCAGCTGTGATATCATGATTTTCATTTCAGCCACCTCCGACTGCAACTGTTACGGCTCGACCCTTTCAAATGAATAATACTCTGTATCAATTTCGTCCGTGCCAATTACCAAAACAATGCTTCCAATCTTTGGCTCCTTGGTGCCCACCGATGGCAACTCCAATTGTTGCAAAATCTTGTTGATCTGCGCCACATTTAACTTGTTCAACTTCATCTTCATAATGACGTCTTTATTTTTAAACCAGATTTGCAATAAAATTTATGTCTCTGGTTTTACTCGTCTTTGATTTCACAATGATCGTGCTTCGAATTTCTTTTTGCCTACACTAGGAATTAAAGTCTACTGTTGCTGTCTCGTTCTCACTTATTGGGTTCGTTTCGGTATTACGTTTTGTTTTGTACAGATTTTCTTTGCCGTTGAGATTTCTGCTTCCCGTTGCGTCCACCTCTGTTGCCGTTGATCCACACTCGTTTTTTTTTTCTACCGTTAATAACCGTTTAACCGTTTCGTACAAGTCGATTGCCGTTTGAGGTTTTTGCTGTCCCTTTGCATCCACCTCCGTTGCCGTTTGCTTGCCACGAACTTCATTTTACCGCGTCTACCCTTTGACCTAGTGTTTCGAGACGCGGACACTATCGATTTTCACAAACAAAATGTTTTTAACTTTTGTAACGTTTTGTAGGCGTATCGATCACGCTTCTGATCTGTCAAGATAGGTTTCCTTTGTTCGCTTTTTAACATCCGACGACGACTGACTCGCTCTCTCAGCTGCTGCTACTCTCCTTCGTAACTTGACATACCGAAAAGAAATAATCAAATATATGGTGCACACATAGCCCTTTACTTTATTTACTGCAGCATTGTCGTTGAAGGCCTTCCACGAAGATGCGATGGTGCAGGTTGATGCTAAATAAGTAGAGATTACATTAGCTGGCTCTTTTGCATTACGCTTCAAGAAAACAACGCTGCATACACCACTCTTTCAAATAGGAAAAAAAGTCGACGGCGTTGTCCCCTTTTTTTCTTTCACTCGTCACGTGTTGGACTCACGTATTTGTTGAACCTTTATAGGTTATGCCGGTCAGATATATAGAACTTAACCGCACATGTGATGGACCTTTATAGGTTATGTATGCATGCCGGTCTGATATATAGAACTTAACCGCACATGTGATGGACCTTTAGGTTAGGTATGCATGCCGGTCTGATATACATATATAACAAAATTTACTGCACATGCCGCGCAAACGACGATATAGGCGATTTATAATTTTCTTTATTTACTTAATACATCTCTGCCCACCCCCTACAAATTTAAAAAAATCTCAATTGCTAAACATTCTTCAACCTTTTTAATTTGACTTTAACGCTTACCCCCACGCAAGCGGCGATTTCAGCTAAGTATGATAAACGGCGCATGCACCGCGTGCCTTGATGATGTTGGTGATCGCGCACAATAAAACTTGGTTTTTTTTCCCACAATTAATTTAGTTTATTGCGTGCAACTATATAAAACAATTTCTACTGTTTCAAATATGTTCGTCCACTACCGAATGACGCATTTCTCTCGCTGCACTTCAATCGTTTGACCAAAAAAAATTGCAATCAAAGTAACCATGCGGTCAGCTTTTCCCCTTTTGGTGAAAAGCACTACTTACAATTTCTAATACAAGCTTTCCCAAATGATTATCGGTTATGGTCATCAGTATTGCACTTCGTTAACACATAATCCTAATCTTTCATGAGCTCTTATACGCACCCTGAAGTACGCTTTGTAATTTTTTTTTTTTTATATAAGTATAACACGGTACAAAGCAAGTTACGAGGCACAGCTGCGTAAATTGAAAAAGTTTTATAAATTTCATAAATTCCTTGGTTTGATGTCTTTGCCATGATATGTAGCTACCTTTCCTTTGGTACTTAGAACTTTCGCCTTTATGAAGACTGGAGCGAACTTAGAACAAAATTTTTGTCCAGCGTTGCTTAGCACAAAATTCCTACGAAAAACTAAATCTCCTACAGCATAAGAATTTGTATTGCTTCACAAATTATATCGCTTTGCAGAATTCTCAAACGCTCTCTTTATGTTTTGCAGTATTATAGTGCGAATTATGGTTAGTTTATCCGCTTTGTCTATATTAAAATCTGAATTACTAAGACTATCTAAGGTTCTTAGAAGATTGTATTCCTTACCATGATTTACCATTTGTTGGCCGAAAAGTGCATAATTCGGGGTAAACCCAATCGTTTGATGATAAGAACTGCGTAGAGACTCCGCTATTTCATGAATATAATTATCCCACTTTGCTTGGTCCTTATGTAAATAAGTTCTTATACCAGCAATTATCGATCTATTCACATGTTCACTTGCATTAGCTTGAGGACTATAAACAGCGGTTAGCGTGTGTCTAATACCTCTTTCAGCCAGAAACTTCTCAAATTGTGTTGATTTGAACTGAGTGCCATTATCCGATAATATGCATTCAGGCATACCAAATATGGAAAACACACTGACTTTAAGATAATCACAAATTACTGACGCAGTAAATCTCCTTATTTCTTTCAGTAAGGGAAATTTTGTCATGTGATCAAGCACTATTAGAATACCTACATATCCCTTTATGAATCTCGGATATGGTCCTAATAGATCGATGTAAAGTTTTTGAAAGGGTCTATGAACTTCAAACTGAGCTATCATTGCACAGTGGTTCCGCCCATAGGCCAAAAATAAAAACATACGATCAGAAAATATTTCCACAAAATATAAACAATTCGTCTCTCAAATGTCCAGTCTTCTTATTTGCAATCCGGTTTTCGCTAGAAATCTAACGGGACTTTCTAAAAATAGAACTAAAAGCATAAACACGTGTTCACTTGCAAAGCGCAGCTGGGCGCTAGTCAAATATTTCAAAGCTAAAGCGCACTTTAAATTGGTCGGGCAGTGGCATAAGTTTACTTATTGTATTCATTTAAAATGTATTTTGAAGTTCAAGGTATGTATTATATATTCTGAATTTAATTACAACTAATTGCTTTGTAAGTTTTTTGCAATTTATGTTTTATCTAACCTATTTGTTTGTACCGTTTTTGTTCGTTTTTAGTTTGTTTACCCCAAATTATAGTTGTGTTCCCCCCAAATTCCTCAACTGGATTCTTTTCCAGTGAACTTCTTTAACTTTAAAGGTAATAAGTCCGGTAAGATTAGCTGCGAACATTTGCGAATATGCTTGTAATCGTTAATTTACTTACACGCCGTCATTTTTTTTCAAGGAGAAATGTTACCAGCGAAGCCTCTGTGCCGCCTATTTATTGTGCTGTGTCTTTGTTTACGTCTTTCATGTTTGTGTAAAGTTTTCACTGAACATTTTATAAATCTTATATTAAAAAAGTCTAATTATTTTTTTTTTTTTTTTTTTAATTTTTATTTATTTTCAAAGGTGAAACCGTTCATTGTACAAACTGACTATAGACGAGAAAAAATATTATAAGGAGAAAATAAAAGGTCTTAAGGAGTCAGAGGTTCGTATGTGTAATAGAAGGATATTGGTCGAGCACAGCTTACAACTGACTATGGTGGATGGCAAAGTGTGCAACGCTTTAAGTGAGTCATCCTCTGCTAAATGTTACATATGTACCGCAAGACCGACTGAAATGGATGACTTGGCCAAATGTTTAGGCAAAGATGTGCAAAAAGAATATTTCGAATTTGGTTTATCCCCACTTCAAGCAAAAATACGGTTTTTCGAATACTTTTTACATTTGTCATACAAGTCGGAAATCAAAAAGTGGCAGGTTAAAGCTCCTGAGCTCCGAAAAAAGGAAATTCAAGCAGCATTTCGTAAAAAAATGGGTATAATAGTAGACAAGCCCAGAGATGGAGGCAGAGGATCGTCCAACGACGGAAATGTAGCTAGAAAATTTTTTTCAAATCCAAAATTGGCTTCAGAAATTACAGGAATAAATATAAATCTAATCCATCGCTGTGCCACTATACTTCAAGCTATCGCTTCACGGTACAAAATTAATGTACTTAAATTTATTGAATATGCCCTCGATACTGCCAGGGAGCTTATCAAAGAGTATCCATGGTACTATTTGCCGGCTACAGTCCATAAGGTGTTAATTCATGGATCTGCTGTGATTGAGCGTGCTCTTGTGTCAATCGGAGAGCTGTCGGAGGAAGCTGCAGAGTCGAACAATATAGAATTAAAAAAATTTAGACTTTATCATAGCCGAAAAACTTCACGTGTTGCAACAAATACTGACATAATAAATTCACTACTTTTTCGGTCGAACCCATTAATAACTGGACAAAGAAAGCTTGGAAAAAAGGATAAATCAACATTACTTGATTCTGTATATGGCTTACTAGATACAATATTTGTGGGCTTTGATTGGCCACAAATGTCACACTTGCTTATGAACTCCTTTGCATCCACTGTCATCGATGACCAATAAAAATGTTAATAAATCGTAATCTTTCCAATGTCTTAGCGACACCTCCATGACACTTATTTTGCGGAGCATGTATTTTGGATAGCACTTTCTGCGTAAGGTCTTTGGGTATCCAAAGTTTCCAATTTGACATCTCACTTACAATATCACCTTTAGCAAATTCTGACCGTTTATAAATTTTATTGTCTACGAGCTGTAAATCGGGCAACTTCGACAGATTTTCTTTAATTCGCTGACTCAGTTTTACGTATTCGGGGCTATTAAATAACGGGTCGGACAGATCGACAGTGGCACAAATTACCAATTCGCATAATTCATCTTCAAAATTTTCTCTCCATAACGCATCTGGCACTATGTTCAGTGAACCACGTCGATGCCCAATTTTGAATGGAAAGCCCTGCAATTTTAAAGACCATCTTGCAAATCTACTCAAATCACTCTGATTCATCAACCAATTCAGGCTAGCATGACCTGTCACTATCTTGAAGTCTTGACCTTCAACATAGGCACGAAATTTCTTAAGAGCCAAAATTGCAGCCTGACACTCCAGTTCCGTTACACTGTAATTTATTTCGGCTCTTTTCAGTTTCTTTTAAAAGTATGCAACCGGTACTTCTATGCCTTCACTATTTAATTTGCCAAAACAGCACCTACACCAAGCTTACTTGCATCCCACTGTATTATGAATGGCTTAGAATAATCTGGATTAACCAATACTGGAGTATCGATAAAAGTGCTTTCAATAGATTAAACGACTGCTCTGATTCATCTGTCCATTCAAAGTCCTTCCGTTTGGAAAACCATTTCAGTTAAAGGAGCAGTAACTGCTGCATAGTTAGGGATAAATCTCCTGTACCAACCTGACATTCCAAGAAATCTCCTAAGTTGCTTCACAGTCACTGGTTTTGGATAATTTTGAATGGATGCTATTTTATCAGGATCGGAAACAAAATTTGCTCTTTTCAATGTTAATTGTAAAACGTGCTTTCCTCAAACAATTGGCAACATCTGCTGAAACCTCTTAGTGTTTATCTAGCGACTCCGATACGATTAACAAATCGTCTAGGTATACAAACACGCTCTCCCTTAGCTGCGCTGGAATAACTTGATCCGTTAACCTACATAACGCTTGAGGCGCATTGCATAAACCGAACGGCATTACACGGTATCGGTATAGCGGCCTATTTGGAACAGTAAAATAAGTCAAATCGCGACACTTGTCTGACAAAGGTATTTGCCAAAAGGCACGACGTAAATCAAGTGAAGAAATATACTCAGCTTTTGGTAAACGGCTCAGTATACCTTCGATGTGTGGTAGAGGATAAGCGTCTTTAATTGTCACGCTGTTCACTTTCCTTGAATCTATGCAAAATCGCACTTTATTGGGATTGCGCATTAGGACTATTGGGCTCGACCAACGAATATTAGAGGCTTCCTCAATGACTCCTAGCTTTATCATTTCATCTATTTCCCTGTGCACTAGCTTCTCAATAGCTGGAGAGATAGGGAAAGTTCTTTGCTTCACAGGTTTTGCATCTGATTCAAGCTCAATGTTATGCTCAATAAGCGACGTTTTCCCTAAATCGTCTTTCTCAAAGGATGGAAATACATTTTTAACAATATTCAATCGGCGTTTATCTGCAGGCGACAAATTGTGTATGTTCCTATCAGATGGGCTATCTAATTTGCCATCACAAAATATTGAGGAAATTAAATTTGGAGCAATTTGGGATTTTGACCAAAAATCAACTCCTAGGATTAGATTTTGCGATAGCCTTGGTACTACAATAAATTTCTTGAGAGACATTTTTATTATTGATATTGAGATTGGCTTCTCCGAACACAATTTGTTCTTTGGCATCAGCAGTTCGAATAATAGTTTTATGCTGAGCGACAATGTTATGCTTATTTTTCATGATGTGTTCAGCCAATGTATTTCCTATACAGGACACCTGAGCGCCACTATCCAACAAACCTAAATATTTTTCTCCCAATAACCCAATTTCTGCATAAGGACGAAAATCGCTTTTAGAATTCCTCAAAGCATAAATAGATGACGCAATTATTTTGCGTGAGTGTTTAATTCGGTCCCAAAATCCTTTACATCTTTGAGCTGATCGTGTAAGGGTAACTCCACGAGCAACTAATTCATTTACTACTGGATATTTAATGCAATCATAATTTCTTACTAAGTTATTTTTAACAATCTTAATTCTTTTCATATGAGGAACTATATTACAAAGAATTGGTTTAAATCGATTCTGATTAAAAGCTTAAATTTTTGACTGTATATCAGAATCATTTGAATTAAGTACATAAGTCATTAAAGATCCTAACAAGAGTTTGACTTCAGACTCTCGCCCGTCTTGTCGTTTCCCGGATTACAAACTTTGCAGGTTGGCTTATAAATATCCGCAGCACCACAAAATTCTGTTCTACGTTCTACACAGTCCATAAATCTATGACCATCTTGTCTGCAGTTCCAACATACTAATTTTGCACGCCTCTGCAGTTCTTCAACTCCTAGATCTGAATTTATAGGTTCCAAATGTTCAAAATCTTTTTGTACTGCTACTTCGATCACGTTCTTACGGGTGGAACGAACATTGTTGAAATGAACTTGCTGAGTGTTCGTTTTTGCAAGTACACTAAACAAATTTTCACCTTTCTGACAAAGAACTCGTAATTCCGCTAAATTATTTATTTGCACATACAGCAATTGTTGTCTTATCTGTGGTCTAAGCCCTCGCTGAATTATTTCAACAAGCTCTGTCTCAGAAATCAAACCTGTCAGATTCTCTGAAATTTTTAAAACAGCGTTTTTGTATTCATCAAATGATTTATTAAGGACTTGATTCCTTGCACGCATTGCTTCCTTGATATCAGTGTCTGATCGATATTCTTGGAAATTAGTTCTCAGCGCTTTGCATAGTTCAGCCCAATTTACCTTTTCAACGGTATCGCCAATACCAATCTTTAGCGTCTTTCAAAAAGAGACTTTGAATATGCTCGCATAGAAGATTGAAATCACCCCAAGTGTATCCGTAACCTGACATTCTATCCGATAAATAAAATTCTCCTCCGATAATCGTGGAGAACCATCAAACTTTATATCCCAATTCGATATCAAACTCGCAATTTTGCCAGAGTTGTGAGAAATGTTACTAATACGGCTATTTTCTTGACCTTGAGCCAGATTTGGAAAAGGATGGTCTCTAGGCCAGGAGTGACTTGAAACATTAACGTTTTCCCTAAATCGTCTTTCTCAAAGGATGGAAATACATTTTTAACAATATTCAATCGGCGTTTATCTGCAGGCGACAAATTGTGTATATTCCTATCAGATGGGCTATCTAATTTGCCATCACAAAATATTGAGAAAATTAAATTTGGAGCAATTTGGGATTTTGACCAAAAATCAACTCCTAGGATTAGATTTTGCGATAGGCTTGGTACTACAATAAAGTTAATTTCTTGAGAGACATTTTTATTATTGATATTGAGATTGGCTTCTCCGAACACAATTTGTTCTTTGGCATCAGCAGTTCGAATATAGTTTTATGCTGAGCGACAATGTTATGCTTATTTTTCATGTGTTCAGCCAATGTATTTCCTATACAGGACACCTGAGCGCCACTATCCAACAAACCTAAATATTTTTCTCCCAATAACCCAATTTCTGCATAAGGACGAAAATCGCTTTTAGAATTCCTCAAAGCATAAATAGATGAAGCAATTATTTTGCGTGAGTGTTTAATTCGGTCCCAAAATCCTTTACATCTTTGAGCTGATCGTGTAAGGGTAACTCCACGAGCAACTAATTCATTTACTACTGGATATTTAATGCAATCATAATTTCTTACTAAGTTATTTTTAACAATCTTAATTCTTTTCATAAGAGGAACTATATTACAAAGAATTGGTTTAAATCGATTCTGATTAAAAGCTTAAATTTTTGACTGTATATCAGAATCATTTGAATTAAGTACATAAGTCATTAAAGATTCTAACAAGAGTTTGACTTCAGACTCTCGCCCGTCTTGTCGTTTCCCGGATTACAAACTTTGCAGGTTGGCTTATAAATATCCGCAGCACCACAAAATTCTGTTCTACGTTCTACACAGTCCATAAATCTATGACCATCTTGTCTGCAGTTCCAACATACTAATTTTGCACGCCTCTGCAGTTCTTCAACTCCTAGATCTGAATTTATAGGTTTCAAATGTTCAAAATCTTTTTGTACTGCTACTTCGATCACGTTCTTACGGGTGGAACGAACATTGTTGAAATGAACTTGCTGAGTGTTCGTTTTTGCAAGTACACTAAACAAATTTTCACCTTTCTGACAAAGAACTCGTAATTCCGCTAAATTATTTATTTGCACATACAGCAATTGTTGTCTTATCTGTGGTCTAAGCCCTCGCTGAATAATTTCAACAAGCTCTGTCTCAGAAATCAAACCTGTCAGATTCTCTGAAATTTTTAAAACAGCGTTTTTGTATTCATCAAATGATTTATTAAGGCCTTGATTCCTTGCACGCATTGCTTCCTTGATATCAGTGTCTGATCGATATTCTTGGAAATTAGTTCTCAGCGCTTTGCATAGTTCAGCCCAATTTACCTTTTCAACGGTATCGCCAATACCAATCTTTAGCGTCTTTCAAAAAGAGACTTTGAATATGCTCGCATAGAAGATTGAAATCACCACCAAGTGTATCCGTAACCTGACATTCTATCCGATAAATAAAATTCTCCTCCGATAATCGTGGAGAACCATCAAACTTTATATCCCAATTCGATATCAAACTCGCAATTTTGCCAGAGTTGTGAGAAATGTTACTAATACGGCTATTTTCTTGACCTTGAGCCAGATTTGGAAAAGGATGGTCTCTAGGCCAGGAGTGACTTGAAACATTAACGTTTTCCCTAAATCGTCTTTCTCAAAGGATGGAAATACATTTTTAACAATATTCAATCGGCGTTTATCTGCAGGCGACAAATTGTGTATGTTCCTATCAGATGGGCTATCTAATTTGCCATCACAAAATATTGAGGAAATTAAATTTGGAGCAATTTGGGATTTTGACCAAAAATCAACTCCTAGGATTAGATTTTGCGATAGGCTTGGTACTACAATAAAGTTAATTTCTTGAGAGACATTTTTATTATTGATATTGAGATTGGCTTCTCCGAACACAATTTGTTCTTTGGCATCAGCAGTTCGAATAATAGTTTTATGCTGAGCGACAATGTTATGCTTATTTTTCATGATGTGTTCAGCCAATGTATTTCCTATACAGGACACCTGAGCGCCACTATCCAACAAACCTAAATATTTTTCTCCCAATAACCCAATTTCTGCATAAGGCCGAAAATCGCTTTTAGAATTCCTCAAAGCATAAATAGATGAAGCAATTATTTTGCGTGAGTGTTTAATTCGGTCCCAAAATCCTTTACATCTTTGAGCTGATCGTGTAAGGGTAACTCCACGAGCAACTAATTCATTTACTACTGGATATTTAATGCAATCATAATTTCTTACTAAGTTATTTTTAACAATCTTAATTCTTTTCATAAGAGGAACTATATTACAAAGAATTGGTTTAAATCGATTCTGATTAAAAGCTTAAATTTTTGACTGTATATCAGAATCATTTGAATTAAGTACATAAGTCATTAAAGATTCTAACAAGAGTTTGACTTCAGACTCTCGCCCGTCTTGTCGTTTCCCGGATTACAAACTTTGCAGGTTGGCTTATAAATATCCGCAGCACCACAAAATTCTGTTCTACGTTCTACACAGTCCATAAATCTATGACCATCTTGTCTGCAGTTCCAACATACTAATTTTGCACGCCTCTGCAGTTCTTCAACTCCTAGATCTGAATTTATAGGTTCCAAATGTTCAAAATCTTTTTGTACTGCTACTTCGATCACGTTCTTACGGGTGGAACGAACATTGTTGAAATGAACTTGCTGAGTGTTCGTTTTTGCAAGTACACTAAACAAATTTTCACCTTTCTGACAAAGAACTCGTAATTCCGCTAAATTATTTATTTGCACATACAGCAATTGTTGTCTTATCTGTGGTCTAAGCCCTCGCTGAATTATTTCAACAAGCTCTGTCTCAGAAATCAAACCTGTCAGATTCTCTGAAATTTTTAAAACAGCGTTTTTGTATTCATCAAATGATTTATTAAGGCCTTGATTCCTTGCACGCATTGCTTCCTTGATATCAGTGTCTGATCGATATTCTTGGAAATTAGTTCTCAGCGCTTTGCATAGTTCAGCCCAATTTACCTTTTCAACGGTATCGCCAATACCAATCTTTAGCGTCTTTCAAAAAGAGACTTTGAATATGCTCGCATAGAAGATTGAAATCACCACCAAGTGTATCCGTAACCTGAAATCTCTAGGCCAGGAGTGACTTGAAACATTAACATTTTCTGAACCCAAATGGTTTGAAACACGCGGTGGTTGATTATTAATATTTCGAGTATTTGCGTCGATTGTCATCTGTTGAAATCGATCCATTAAAGAACCAAGTGTATTATCTAACTTAGATTCAATAACATTACACACTGTTTTCAACAAAAGAGAATTCTCATTAAATTTATTATGACAAATCTTACAGGAACCGAAACAGGAACAAGCTCCTTCGTTACTGTGACGTAACATTCCACTTAAAATAATATTAATTACAAAGCGGATTAAGGTATTATTGCGCAAAAAAAATAAAAACTTCAAAACTAAATCTACTATGTAGATTTGATAAGCCAAAACTTCAATATCACTACAAAACAAAATTATTTGGTCTTACTCTCTAACAGTCGTCTCCATTTAACTTGGTAAGGTAAGTTATGGTTGACTTGAAAATATATTAGCTATTTTATATTAATTAAAAAAACCCTACTGTTTTTCCCTTACACACACACTTTGTATCGGCTTGAAAGATGGTCATTTAGACTAACTTCATCAAGTTTCCATATACAACCTTCAGCACTTCAAATCTAAACTAGAAAACTGATGCTAATATTGTGTAACTCATAAAAAAAATGATTCTATAAAATGGGACTGGATTTGAGAGCACTTCCAGAAACAACAAAAGTTCTTCCAGTTGGGCCCCAAGTTGGCCCCACGTTGGGCGCCATTTTCTTTATATCTATTATGACAAGACCTTAGGAATACCTCTCGATTGCTTTAGCGGACAAAGATAAGCTAAAACTAGCGTTGATTTGCAGGGAGGAAGAACAAAAGAGAATAATCAGAAAAAAAAAAAAAACTACAATTCAGCACTACCCACCATGTGTGTACCTGGCATGTCCCGTAGCTTCAGCCATTTTATTGTGGATTCGAAATCTAGTGGGAAGGCTGTGTAAATCGCCATCGATCGTTTTCATAATGTATAAAAAAAAAAATGTACACACGGTACAAGCAAGTGTCAGTGTAAAGCATGTTATGCCACTTGCAAAAAAAAAATGTCACACACAAAGAACTAACAAGCCATCTAGCAACCTTGATCTTAGTGGTCCTACCTGCTGCACTTGCAAATTATGTGGCAGCTCTTCACCCACCCAACCTTGATTCTCGCAGGTTTTGTGAAGAATCCCTTTAACATAGTTGACGACTGCTAAATTTCAGACCAAATTAAAGAATCTACCATATCATTTTATAATTCATATATATCGTTTAGTTTAATTATAGTTATTGATATTTTAAACATAATTCAAAATTTACGATATTGATTATTATACAGAAATTAAATTGGTATCAACAAAAAAACTTATTATTTTCTTATTTAAAAAATATTTTTCTCTATTTTTTTCTTGGCTTTAAATTGATATTTTTCGTTTGTAATAGATATAGGTACTTATTAAAATTGAGCAGAAAGCGAAAGAGAAGAAAGCATTTATATAATAAAGCATTATTTCAAAAAAATATCATATTAAGTGTATTGATTAAGTATCAAATAAATCAATTAAGCATTTATACCGAAAAAAAAAAATCAAATATACGGTGCACACATAGCCCTTTACTTTATTTGCTGCAGCATTGTCGTTGAAGGCCTTCCACGAAGATGCGGTGGTGCAGGTTGATGCTAAATAAGAAGAGATTACATTCGCTGGTTCTTTTGCATTACTCTTCAAGAAAACAACGCTGCATACACCACTCTTTCAAATAGGAAAAAAAGTCGACGGCGTTCTTTTACTCGTCACGTGTTGGACTCACGTATTTGTTAAACCTTTATAGGTTATGCCGGTCAGATATATAGAACTTAACCGCACATGTGATGGACCTTTATAGGTTATGTATGCATGCCGGTCTAATATATAGAACTTAACCGCACATGTGATGGACCTTTAGGTTAGGTATGCATGCCGGTCTGATATACATATATAACAAAATTTACTGCACATGCCGCGCAAACGACGATATAGGCGATTTATAATTTTCTTTATTTACTTAATACATCTCTGCCCACCCCATGCAAATTTAAAAAAATCTCAATTGCTAAACATTCTTCAACCTTTTTAATTTGACTATAACGCTTACCTAAGTATGATAATCGGCGCATGCACCGCGTGCCTTGATGATGTTGGTGATCGCGCACCATAAAACTTGATTTTTTTTTCAGAAATGCTTTCCTTTTTTCGCAGTTTGGTTTCCCACAATTAATTTAGTTTATTGCGTGCAACTATATAAAACAATTTCTACTGTTTCAAATATGTTCGTCCACTACCGAATGACGCACTTCAATCGTTTGACCAAAAAAAATTGCAATCAAAGTAACCAGGCGCTCAGCTTTTCCCCTTTTGGTGAAAAGCACTACTTACAATTTCTAATACAAGCTTTCCCAAATGATTATCGGTCATGATCATCAGTTTTGCACTTCGTTAACACATAATCGTAATCTTTCGTGAGCTCTTATACGCACCCTGAAGTACCCTTTGTTTTTTTTTTTTTTTTTTTGTATAACACAGTACAAGTACGACACAATAATTACATAACACATGAGACTGAAATAAAAGCTGTTGTATCCCAAGGCAGCGTTCACGGTCCAATTTTATATATTCTATGCACATCAAACATACCAACGGATCACAGTCTCATATGCTGATGACACAGCCATCTCGATACCCATCAAAAGCAACTAGACCACCTCACTCTTCTTGAGGAATGGCTAGCCAACTGGCGTATAAAAGTCAATGAGCAAACAAACACTTTACATTCACCTTAAACATGACACTAATTAACATTGTGATTCCACAGACCAATGACGTCGGGCATCTCGACATTCATCTCGAAAAACGGTTCACTTATCGTAAGCATATTGGAGCCAAGAAAACAAAAATAAAGGTAAAAACCCACTCCCTAAACTGGCTTATAAATTCGCGGACCCTCTTAAACTTGGACTACAAAGACCTTTGTTACAACTCCGTAATAAAGCCTATTTGGACGTAGGGCTCGCAATTATGGGGCAATTCAAGTGCACCCTTGGTAAGATCGTTGTGAATGTGAGTATTGTGAATATACTCACATTCACAACGATCTTAACATCCCAACTGCTAAAACTGAAATAGATTGCTTTAATCAGAACTATGAATGCAAACTCAATTCTCACCCAAATTCACTAGCAAGATCTCTAACTCTACACAATAACCAAACGACTCAGAAGAAATGACCTCCCAGCCCTGTGATGTGCTCTTAAGGCCGCTGTGACTAAATAAGTCTCCATCTCCAGAGGCTCAGAATATAACTAGGTTTTAAGATTTGAAAATTATTGTTAGTCTATTTAAAAGATAATAAATAATAAACATAACAAAATAATAAACAAAAAAAAAACATATATATATGTCGGAAATAATAATAAGAATTCAAATGTAACTGAATAAATGAGCTGTCATTATGAGTAAGAATGTTATTTGTGTAATTGGTGAATGGCTATTTGTACAGGTGGAGTCATTTGTGTATTTCTGTGCAGCCGAAAATGAGGTGAGTGCATGAGAAATGACTACAACGACTGGAACCCGCGGTGCATAGGTTATGTGAAGAAGAATGAGAGAAACAGGTTGTATGAAATAAAGAAGAGGAAGACAATGAATATGAACATAAAATGAATTATAATCAGGAGGAGACTCGGCCTGATCCGACATAAACATATATATATATATATATATATATATATATATATATATATATATATATATATATATATATATATATATATATATATATATATATATTTATACATATATATCTATACTATTATATAAAGAGGAAATGTTTGTATGTTTGTAAGGAGTAAACTCAAAAACTACTGTGTCGATTTCAAAAATTCTTTCACCATTGGAAAGCTACCTGAGTAACATAGGCTAGGTTAATGGAGGGGGAAGGGTGCTATGCCCCATCCCCATACAAGCGATAAACCAAATTCAACACATCTTTGCATCCATTTGAGGTACGGGACGAAATTTGGGACACATGCTAATAGGATCGGGAGAAGTAATCGTGTTAAGTTTGGTAGAAATCGGAGGGGGCTGTGCCCCACCACCCATACAAGCGATAAACCAAATTCAACATATCTTTGCATCCATTTGAGTTACGTGGACGAAATTTATTACACATGTTAATGGGATCGGGAAAAGTAATCGTGTTAAGTTTGGTCTAAATCGGAGGGGGCTATGCCCCACCCCCCATACAAGCGATACAAAACATTCACCATATCTTTGCATCCATTTGAAGTACATGGATGAAATACATGTTAAAGGGATCAGATGAAGTAATCAAGTTAAGACAAGAGAATAAAGTTTCATAGCTTAAAAGGTATTTGGTTTATCGGTTTTGAACATTGCTGGAAGAAGTAGAGAAGTGCTTGGAGTAGAGTAGGAGGAGAATATATTGTGTAATGAAAATAATTTTTTCTGGGTACAGCAAAGCGTGCCGGGTACAGCTAGTATATATATATTGCATATATATATATATATATGAGAGAGTGCCCCTTATATGGGTGATAAAAATGTTTCTTCAGATATCAAAATGCATATCCTTTAATTCTTTTTGGACTACCCAGACTTATTCAAATACAACATTTTATCGTCCTATGTCAACATTGCTCAACATCGCAATCGTCTTTGTTCTTCCTTTGCAATGATGAAACCATGAAAATCTTGCATAAGTTTTACAGTTCTTTGAGCTGTTTCATTCAAAGCCCTTAAAGAAAGAACCTTTCGTTTTTCCTGTAAATGGGCAACATCTTCTTTCCACGTAGATAGTGGTTTTTCGAAAAAGTTTGGATCAATTGTTTAACTAGAAAATAAATGTGCGCTCTTGACAGGAACTACGATGGATAGGACTGTGTTGCTCTAAAAAAACATCCTGTGACATCTACTATAGCTGAGAGTAACCACGAATTTGGATGTGCTTTCATGGTGAGTACGAAACCACGTGGCCTCGATTCGGTTCACGGCTGTTGTCGAGCGTCTAGCCGCGATACGCATCAAGGCTAAATATTTTTATATTAGTCTGATTTGTGCGCACGCCCCGACGGAAGAGAAAGACGACGATGCTAAAGACGAGTTTTATGAGCGCTTGGAACGTCTGTATGAGCGCTGACCCAAACACGATGTTAAAATCGTACTTGGCGATTTCAAGGGCAAAATTGGCATGAATCTTTGGCCCAACCATCGGAATATTCAGCTTAGACGACATTTTCTCCAATAATAGAGAGAGGCTAATCAATTTCGCCGTAGGTCGGCACATGGTTGGAACAAGTTAGCAGCATTAGATCTAAACATCTCAACATGCACAAGGCTATATGACTGAGTCCAGATAAAATTACACGCAACCAAATTTATCATGTTTTGAACGACGGAAGGCACACATCGAGCATGTTTGACGTGCAACGTTACGTGTTTCAAATATAGACTCGGACCACTATCAAGTCACAGCCAAGGTACTCACTAGGCGCAGCGTGGTGCACGCCGCATGTCCCAACATGCTACGAAAGCTAGACGTCGGCAATCTGCAATCACAACAATTGGTTATTGGTTATACAAAACCTTTGACTAAATCACGCAATGCTACTGCAGAAAAGATCACCGAATAGCCTATCATCGAGCTCTGTAGTCGGGAGCAACTTGAGCTGTTTGTGAACGATATCGAGAGACACGGAGGAAGGAGAAACGCCTATTCAGATGCAAGAAAAAGGAGCAAAAAGGACGGGGGTTTGAGGATGTTAAGAGGTTGTGTGACAGAAATGAAGCTAGAAAATTTAATCAAAAGATCAAGCGTCTGACCGAAGGTCTTTTTTTAGTGCCTCATTATTCCACTGCCATTTTTTAAAAGGTAAAACAATGTGTTAATCACGAGAATAACGAAGCACAAATGATAAATACAGCGAGTACGCGCCACTACTCCAACTTTAAAAAATAAGGGATTACTAACTCATTCATTCGATTACAATGAAACTTTGGAAGTTATTGAGTATGCTCCCGCGCATATTATAGGCATAATATATCTATCCTAAAATTTGACCTAAGTGGCGAAGCAGAATGTATTGACGTGGTCTCATAAAAAGAAACACAAAAGGATACATAGTAACGCTTAGAATCGTAGTATGTCATGATAAATCAAATAATGTAAAGTTAGACTAAAAATTTCTTTCTCGGGGAGACCACACGTATATAGAAGGAAGGCAAAGAGGGGTCGCAGCAACGCAAGCCGGGTCCGCTAGTATTTATATATATACATATACATCCACTGACTCTATACATTACATGGAGTGCAGCAACGAATCAATACATACACAGAGGAATATAGTCTACATTTGAAGATATGCTTTGTCGGGTGATACAAAAAATTTCGATGGAGTAATTCATGAAAACATTTCATGAAAAGTCTTCTTGTATATATTTCTATTTATTTATTACACCTACATATATATAAACATTTGCATTACAACTAATATAAGAATATGTTACTCACAGAATATCTTTATCTAACTTATCGCTAAAATAGGAGGAAAGTTGCGACCACTCAGACCCGTTAGTGAATTTATGTTTGGTTGCCCAGTTGTCCGACTGTGCCTCGACTCACAGCCATTATGTGGTCCAAGCAGTCTCAGTTACAAATTAAAAGATTAAAAAGAAATTATGAAATTATAATTTATTGAAGTTCAGAGATAAGGACAGATTTTTTATATAGTTTAAAAAAGAATTGTAGGAGAATAGATAGGAAAATTTATTATAGGTATAGCAGAGAGCCATAATTGAATCGTGGCAAGCAGTGTTTTGCAAAATGACACGTAAAAGCTTGAGGGAACATCTAAAGATAAAGATTCAAGTAAATAAGAATGATCTACTTCCTCAAAAAAAGAATGTGCGTAGAAGTTTCGTAGTATAACGGTCATTAAATTCCTTAGAACACCTTAAGCTTTATTAACCATACACGCAATATGATTGTTATAGCTTGATTTAGGGTCCATAAGGAAGCTTAAATCATTAATACAAATATCCATACTTAGGTTATGCACACCCAGAAAATAGGTCATGATATAAGGTTTTCTCTGATGGAATGTTACGCATTTACATTTAGAAGTATTTACATTAAGAAATAACGGATTAAAATCTGATTTTAATAGGCTATGTTCGGAAACATCAGAATATGACAAACATAGTTTGACATCATCAGCATACCTCAATATATGAGCATGATTTATTGCTAAAGGGAGAACATTTATGAATAAAATAAAGAGCAATGGTCAAAGATGACTTCGATGTGACAAACCCAGAAGACACATCTATAAATTTCGACAAAAAATTGTTAAATTAGACTTTTTGAGATCTTCCTACAAGCTAGGACTGATTCCAATTTACAAAAGAATAAGAAAATTCTAAAGCTTTCAGTATATGTATGGGTCCGCCATCTAACGTTTTTTTTTTTAACTACCGGTTATTCAGAGCCTGGCAACACTTAGCTCATGCCAGATTTGTCAGAAAGTTAGTATTATTATGTTTGTAATTTTGCAGACTCGAGGTCCAATATAAATAAATAAACTAAAAAGTTTTTTTTTTTATTATTCGATATATTCCGACCCTCTTCGAGGATCGTCTTCAGGAAAAAGTTTTTCTAGAATTACATATATACAACAAATATGAAGCTATATTCACAGATTAAACAGAAGTACTGCAAGAACACTCTGCGTACAATTAACAATTACAAAGCAACGCTAAGATAACTAGACTTAAGTCTAATATTTAGTATTTATTAAAATGTAAGAAAGGGAGCCTCATACCTAGGTTTCTAAGAGACACTACAATGAAAATGAAAACCACAGTATTTCAGACACAATTTTTACCACCAACGATAGAAAAAACATTAGACAGACACATGTACCTTTTCACATGAAGATACTTAACACACGAATTCATCATAAGCATATGACCGTAGAAAGATTAGAAACAAATATAAAATAAACAAAAACAAAATTAGACAAAACAATGGATTTGGACGATACACAGCTGTTTCTATCAAGTGAGAAGACGCTGGACAATAAATTGAGAGAAAAAGTTAAAGAAAGACAGCTGAAAAAGTTCGAAAACTTAAGAGCTAAAGAGACGAGCACTGTATACAACAATACTAACACTGATTGGTTTGTCAACAAAACTGGAGTTGACACACCAAGTAAGTGTAGGCTACTCTCCAATGGGACCAAGTTTGCGATCCCAGCAACAAAAAAACACTTCCCTACTTTCAAATACATAGTGAACGGAGAGGAGTGCTTACAAACAATAGCGGAGAAAGAGGAACAGGAAATAACGAAAACGAACTTTACTCAGCTAATTAAAAATTACAACAATAACAAACGACCAAGCGCAATAGAAAAATAATAACATGCACGGTGGAACAAACCAAACAATTTCTGAATAAAAATAAAAATATAGTAATTTTGAATGCAGATAAAGGAAATGTCACAGTAGCGTTAGATAAGGATGAATATACAACGAAGATGGAGGACATTCTACAAGATTGGACAATTTATAGGCTTTTAAAGAAAGATCCCACTACTTCCCTACAGAATAAAAATAATGACCTGATAGAAAAATTGTATAGGACTAATACAATCAACATGCAAGAGAAAATAAGACTGACAAATAGGACAGCACTTCCACCTCGTCTATACGGATTGCCGAAAGTGCACAAACCAGTCTTGACTATGAGACCCATATGTTCTTGAATTAATTCTTAAACATATGGTCTCAGTAAATATTTGGCGACAATATTAAAGAATTTAACCATAAAATCAGGATATAACGTGAAGGACGCCCTTGAATTTAAAGACAAAATAAATAACACCATTATTTGTGATGACGAATGCTTGATGTCATTTGACGTTGTGTAATTGTTTCCCAGCATTCCCGTCGAATTAGCCATTGATGTTATAAACAACAAGGGGGATGTTATCATGAAACATACAAACATAAATAAGACCTGTTTCATGGAGATGCTAAAGTTGTGTATTAAAGACAGCCGTTTTTCTCGTATAATAATAAATTATATGCGCAATTAAAATGAATTCCGATGGGCTCACTAGTGTCACCCATTATTGCGGATATTGTCATGGAGGACTTTTTAGAAAAACAAATTAATGCATTGCGTATAGCTCCACGATTAGTAACTAAATATGTGGATGACATATTTGCTATTATACGTAATACGGAAATTGAATGTACGCTTGACGCATTAAACAATTTTCACGGAGATATTAAGTTTACTATGGAAATAGAAGAAAACAACAGTCTCCCGTATTTCGACACCCTAGTGTGTAGGAAACGAGCACTAGTTAAATTAGATTGGTATAAAAATCTCATGGCTTCTGGACGTCTGATTAATTATATTTCTCAACACCCTCGACAAACAATTATAAATACTGCTACTAATTTTATAAGACGGGTTCTGGGAACAAGTGATGAAGTCTTTCATGACAAAAATATAATAACTATAAAAGAAACATTAATTAAGGACAATTTTCCGATGACAGTAATTGAAAACCTCATACAAAGATACTGCAATGGAGGATCAAGAAGATCAGAAAGTGACAAAAGGCAGTACAAGTCATTAATTTACATTCCAGGACTGTCGGATAGGTTCGCAAAATAAAATATGTTTAACAAAGAAAAGGTCCGAATAGTACATAAGACTCATTTCACGAATAAGACTTTGTTCACTAATATGAAATGTGCAATACAAAAAGACGACCGTTCTAACATTATTTATAGTGTACCTTGTGGAGGAGAGGGGTCCAACATATGCAATCAGTATATGTTGGTACGAAGAAATCTAAATTAAAAACAAGGATTTCCGCACATAAATCGGAATATCGTTGCCGCAGACTAAAAGACCACAAAACTGCACTCGCGGCCCACTGTGTGAACACTGGTCACTCTCCTGATTTTGAAGCTGTTGACATTTTACAGCAAGAGAGTAATATTTGTAAGC